>BPLR01011453.1:0-120151 GCA_021605095.1 Caerostris extrusa | reverse complement strand
GCCATTGCTGTCGTGATGTTAAGATTTTGATGAAATGTTGTAGTAATTTGGATTGCATGAAGATAATGATAATAGCGCCAAAACATGCTTCTTTACAGAATGACCGGACGAAATCATTTAGCAAATCAAATTGCTGGAAGAAATGTAAATCGTTTAACACACAAGATCTTACAATCAGTAAATGATCTCGACATTCGTGTCAAATAAATCACGAAAGCTTTTACTACTGATTAAATAGAAACAGATTTACATAAATACTTATGCAAGTTTATATATAAATATATTTGTATATATTTGCTCTTATTTTTTTTTCATGTTTCTGTAAGGATTGATAAATTTCCCTCAGATGCAAACTAAAAAAATACATCTAATCTTGCATAACACTTAAATTAAAAAAATAATCTTTTGAAATAAATTAATCTTAAATATATACGAATTGAGATTGTCATATCCATACAAAAACTGAACAATTTATAAATTTGTAAGTAAAGACGGTGGATAATTTTGTTTATAGATTGGTAAGTTTTATATTTAACTTTTCTAATAATATTTTTAAGAAAGTTTGAACTATATTAATAGCCCTAAAATTAACAAAAAACTTTAGGAAGAAATTTTATTTGTTCATATAAATAGCTAATACAAGACATAATATTTTATTATCAATATTATGCTTGATGAACAAATGTGAACCTGTAAACAGGTCTCGCAGTGCTGTCTCGCGGACCACTCCACAAGCTTCTCTAATTACTCATATTACAAGCTTAGTCTAATTGAATGGATTGTTCCTCTAGCTTCCTTTTCAAAACCAGGAACATGACACCCTTATCACAATGTTTTGACATGCATATCCGGTAGATATTCCATTGTATCTTCAAGATCGGGTCTGTGAGACCTTTTGAAGTTAAGGTCAAAGAGATTTATTTAACCATCTGATCCGCGTTATGCAATGGAAGGTAAAAGATCTCTAGATGAAGTTGGAAATGAGTTTAGTAGATAAGATGACTGTGACGAAGATTTTGTATGTGAAAGTTTCCACTCAATAGACTAGAAATTTCTTCTCAGACCATAATATTTTTTCTGACTCAAACACAACTATGGCATTTTTAAATACAACAGAACCAAATGTGGTGTTGATGCAATAGATAAAAAATGCTCTATTCATTCATTTATCAGGAAGACAATGTTCGTCTGTGGTTCTTTTCTACCTGTTTTGTAGATATGAGCACAATAAACTCAGTACATTTTGCAACTGCTGTATTCGAAAACCTATTATAACCAGGATGGTATTTTTGAAAGGATAAGCGAGATGTAGTCTTACCTCAACTAATATATACAAGAGTTAAAAAATCCATGAATAAATCTAGAACTGAGCCTGATGATAAAACGGATTTAAAAAAAAAAAGTCTTCGGAATGTGGAGCAGCGCACAAAAAGAAACAAAATTGAAATCAAGGAAAACATATCATCAACAAACTCACATAGATCAACATAGAAAACTTACCAAAACTGCGCTCAACCAAGAAAACAAAGACAACATATTTATGTTTATCTTGACAAACATAAGAATTGTTTGTTTAGAATTCAAGCAAAAATTATACAATGAATGTGCTAAAAGAGACGAGAACTTAATTGTCTGTTTCGAAAATTTGTGAGATATTGATATTTCAGATAGCTTCCAAATTTTTCTGTATTACACTGTGTTGAATTTTCTCTTACTATTTGTTTTAGATTTTAAATAAAACAGACCACAATAATTAATATATAATATATACGATTTTATTATTAATATTGTAACTTTTACTGCAGTTGACGATTTTTATCAAAAATCTAAGGCCTGGCAAATGTTTCATGAAAGTTTTATTTCATTTTAAAATGTAAAAACTCATTTTTCTGACAGTTATAGTACAAGTTTAGAGAATATCTAAATAAAATACCAGAATGATAATTTAATTAAACGATTTTTAAAAATTTATATAATATATGAATTTTTTTAAATAATTATTTAATTAACTATTTTTAAAAAATTTATAAAAATCATCAAATTTATTAAATAATTTTTTTTTTTTTACTAATGACTTTTAAAAATTTATATAATTTATAAAATTTATAAATTTTTTTTTAATTAATGATTTTTAAAAAATATATATATAATTTTTAAAATTTATTAAATATTTTTTAATTAACTATTATTAAAATTGTATACATTTATAACGATTATAAAATTTATATACCATATTTTTTATATTATTATTATTATATTATATAAATTTATAACGATTTTTTAATTTATATTATCGCGGACTTTGAGACACGAACTTTCTTCTATTATATCCTACTTTTTTTTTCACCTCCACTGTGCTATGGGTTAAAGATGAACATATATATATATATTCTGTTTATTACATATTATAAATAGTTCACAATTTAAACTCACCAACAACCATTCATTAAATCGCTGTGAAAAAAGGAAAGTCAAATGTACAACAGTCATTATTCAAAACAAACATAAAAGAACAGCCTCGGTAATATAATACCTAGAATCGCGTCCTATAAAATGAATTTACGTCATTAGCCTTTTCTGAATTACAAACTCTCTTTAGTTAAACTCAGGGTGTGTCTACATATTTGCGAATTATCTCATCCAATTATCTCCAGTTCCAGTTCTTGATAGGAAAAAAAAGAAATAAATGTGTTCTTTTCGTAACGTGCAAATGTGACGTAGAATTGTTTTATCTTTAGTTAAAGATAAGAATGTTGTTTTATATTTTTAAGTTCTTATATATATTAAGACAAATGATTTTTACCAATTATTTAAATATGAATGTGAATTTTAACTTAGAAAATTATTAATTATGTTTATGCCTGATAATATCAATTCATAAAGAGTATTAATAAAAACTTACATGATAATGCATTTAATAGAAAGGTGTTTTTCAATTGACAGTAAAAGTTCATTATTATGAAGGTTTTATTTCTGTCAATAGGCAGTTATAAATGCGATAAGAGTTTTTAAGTTAAAATACATGTATATATCATATTTTTTTTTTGACATTATATATTTTTTTTATTTATATTTCTTTTTTATCAATTTTAGAATATTAACAGTCATTTTGGTCTTTATTTTAAATTTTAAATTAATGTATATTAAAACAAAGGTTTTTACAAATTATTTAAAAATGACTGTGGATTTTAACGTAGAAAATTACAAAAATTATTGATAATATTATTTGATAAAAGTTCATCAATAAAATAATTATCTTATAATGCACTTAAGGAGGAAAGAGTTATTTTTGAGACAAAAGTTCTATACTATAAAAGGGTTTTTTTTTATCACTAGGCAGTTATAAACCTTATGAGAGTTTTTAAACTTAAAAATACGTTAATATTCTGAGATTACATATTTGTTTTTATGCATGTTTCTTGTCAATTTGAAATATTATTAGTAATTTTGGAAATTTTCACAATCACGTAAGAAATTTGATTTCTAATTTTAGTATTAATTATTAATTAATAATAATTATTATTAATTTCAATCATTATTTGGTTGTTGGAAAGCTGAAAAAAAAGGCATACATAAATAGCAATTTAAGAGTTTTTTTTTTAATCAAATATCTATAGGTAATTCAGAAAATATAAATGACCTACACAATAGAATAAAATTTTGTAAACTACAATTAATTATTTTTTATGAATAATTTTCTAATAAAAACACTCTTTGGAAACCAGACAGAAAAACTAATATTTTGTTTTTGAAAAACAATTTTAATCTGTTAGATCATTTTAATTTATACATTATAATTAAATTTTCATAAATTAGAAGGAATAAAAACATGTAAAAGAAAAAAGTTAGATTAGAAAAATATTGTTATTATAAAAGCAAATTAATTTCTGATTATTTATGATTAAAACACAAAAATTAACGAAAGTCAAGGAGGATTTCAAAAACTAAAAAAATTAGGATTTATCATCAGTTTAATATAATTATTATTAATTTTATTCATTATTCGGTTATTAGAAATCTTTAAATCAGGCATTTATAAATAGTGAGTAAAGTGTTTTTTGTAAATGTCAAATATCTATGGGTAATCTCAGAATTATGAATGACCCATCCATTTGTATTAAATTTTATAAACTACAACTAATTAAATTTTATGAATAATCTTTCTAATAAAACACTCCTCTGAAACTAGACAGAAAACTAAAATTTCGTTTTTGAAAAACTACCTTTAAGCTCTTAGATCTTTTTTTAACTATGTTATTTTTAATTTATACATTATAACTAAATTTCATTAATTAGGAGAATAAAAACATGTAAAAGAAAGGTTAAAATATTATTATTATTATAAAGACAAATTAATTCATATTAGTTTTGTTTAAAATACAAAATTAACGAAAAAATACGAATTTCAAAATCACTGTCCACGTATTCATTTTAATAGTTCAGTTTTTAGCAAATGGAAAGTAATAATAAAATATTTTTTAATTTTTAATTTTATTTTTTTAATCCTTCTATTCATCATTTATTTTATAAACTATAAGTTTAACAAAAAAAGTAACTTAATTGAAAATATATAATAATTACATTTTAATTCAAAAAATTACTTTTCATAATATAATTTTTCAAATTTTTGAAATATTAAAATATATTAAAAGTTATATCGTACCCTTATAAAAATTTCCAACTTCCTATATTTTAATATTGCAGAAAAGTGTGCATTTTCTGTGTTTAGTTTTACACTGAAATGGCTATGTATACATATAATATTATAATTGAAAAACAGGATCTTTACTTTGTAAAAAACTGCTTTTTAAATTACTTAAAAAAATCGAATAAAAAAGAGTTGATACTCACTTCTGAATGTTTAATCTCTAACTTTTTTACTACACTTAAAAAATGTAATAAACAGTTTTATTCATATTTGGTGATTCTTTATATACCTACAAACACCCAGATACCTTTAATATTTTTAACACAAAATAACAGCCAGTACTTTATCACACAAACATTTTATCCTAAAAAGGTGTTTCCTTTTTTATTTTTCTGGCGTTTTGGAAAAAGAGCTTTTTTAGGTATATATATATATATATATATATCTAACTTGTAATAAGAGCCATGAATTAGGATGTTATTTTTTACTTGATATTAAGAGAGAATGTATCAATAAAAATATGTAAACGAAATACAAATTTTTCCATTACCTTAAGTATTGTATAAAAATATTAAATAATGTGATAAATATAAAATAAAATTGAAAAATTGTTTTACATTGGGGAAATAAAGTATTTACGGGATTTCCTTTACTAAAAAGATTTTTTTAAATCTATTCTTACTCAAAATTTTTATTTATCTACTTTTTTCTTTGAAATACAGTGATAAGTAAACTGTAGTTTGCAGGTTGGCCAACTGTATTGTAACTGGTTGTGATTAAGTTAATAAACTGAGGCCAGGTTGGAAAATTCACAGTTTTATTTATACAAGCACAAACACCACACACATACAATTAAATGAGTCAATATGTAACACATTTAAAGACATATAATTATATATTCTGGAAGGATACCACTTCTAAGCTGAAAACCCGATACCAGATACACGCAGAAAGTGCTCGAACTATACTTCCCCACCGGGTATAGAGTCTGTAGGCCAACTAGTGCGCCGGGATGGGTTAAATTTAGTTCCTCACTGGATGAGAGACAGTAAACTAGACGTCTTTCAACAGAAGTGCTTAATTGCGCTGTTATTTCCTCACAGGTCAGAGTTTTGATGCCTACTGACCATTTGGGTCCTCTTTGCAAAAAGCCGGGAGTAGCAAGCACACTTGCCAGTGTGTGTAGAGGAAGTACGATTACAAAACTATTTATTTTCTTTGCTTATCTCTTAAACAAGATTAGTTTAATGTAACCTATTATCGCTTTTAAAGGATAATAATTTAAACATTATGGTATAATAAATTAAATTATGATGTGCCAAATAGGCTCATTCACTATAGCTAAAATAGTTTTAGAGATAAAAATATTTTATACAAAATATTAGGTATTTTTAAAGTCTTCTGCATTCAAATGGTCAATACACATTCAATTTCAAGTTGAGGCATCAATATATTAAATAAGGTGCACCTAATTTATTTTTCTAAGTGTTACTAATTGATTCCTTATCGATAAAGTGTTTTATAATTACCACAAAATATCAGGAAAAAGCACAAATAGTATAATAGGATTACTACGAATGTGAATCGATCTGTAAGTTCTTATAAACGTTGCTTTTGTAAAAAGGACCTTTGATAGATTCAACAGCTTTTTGGGGGAGTGAGAGTCAGTCATGAATTCTCAAGAGAAAATACTAGTAGTAATAGAATAATCCGTGCGGACTCAAGTGCATGGCAGATGAAAAATATATGTAATATAGTCAGAGAAATGATAGCTGGAAGTTTATTGCATTTTATCCATATGCTACGTTATGATCTTTGAGAGTAACCCCATGAGGCCATGTCACAGGAAATTTCACCAAATTAGATTTTTTAGTATCAGATATTTACATATCAACTCGTGTCAGGTAATAATGACAATGATAACTTCCCGTCGACTATTGTTTGTATGAAAAAGTAATGAATTATACCTCGACACGCACTCAGAAAAACCGCCTAGTAATGTCCACTGCTTTTCTGTCAGGCTTCTTTTAAAATCAGTGGGAAAGTAACTCATCTTTTCCTTAGAAAATTTATATCGTCAAATAGCACACTCACTTTCACATTTTCATATTTGTATCATGAATCGAAATAAACATCAAAACCAAACTCAGAGTATACCCTTCACATTAATAATGTCACATCGCTTTCGAATACTGTCTAAAAAGAAAGAAACATGACAATGAACTTTTTATGTCCAGTGTCTGGAACGTGAGGTGGGAAAACTTTAAACCGCCTTATCTGGATGAATGCGCAGTTTTCACCTGATTTAATCGTTAATCATCAGATAGCATGTACTCAAGATAAAATGAGGTAATGAAGCTGTACAGATCCTGCACTTTCTCTTCAGTAACGAATAATCCTTTATTTTTTCTTTTATAGTATTGACACTTCGAATGATGAGGCAATGCACAAAAGATAACTTTCTTAATTTTCCTCAAAACCAGGAAAACTATTCTAACGTAGGTAAAACTTCTCTTAGCAGAGAAGCATCAAATCAACTTCCTCTCTCATTATAAAACTTTCACTTTTCTTTTAAAACAATATTTCCTTTTGCAAAACAAAAAGACACGTCTGACAGTGGCCTTCCTCTGATCCAACTAAAACTCAGAAAATAAGAGACGCAGTGGATGTTCACTCTCTCAATAAAATTTAATATCGCAACGAACAGTTCTGTCATTTTTACTCGTATGAGAAAAAAGAGAAAGAATAAATGAGAATATATAAAACAAAACTAGAAAATTTTCAAGCAGACACTTCAATCATCAAAATTTTGAGTTTCACAAGAGATTTTGTGAGTTATGATAGCAGAAATGGGTACCTTCAGGGAAAAACAAGAGAATGCATAAATATAGATTCTGAGAAAAATCTGAGCAATATGTTTCACAAGGCATGAAATCACCCATAATCACAAATCATACTGAAATAATTTGAAAACTTTTATGAAAATAAACACATAAAAATAAAAGAAAAGAAAAAAAAATCAAAAGGCTGATTTTTTTTAAATGTAGTTTTACACACAGAAGAATTTCATTTAAATGTAAATTATATATAAAAATTTCTTAATAACTTTTATTATTTTTTTAAACATATAAGGTGTTTTATTATATTAAATAGTGCGCTAAGATTTTATATTTTTTTTATGATATATTATTAATATTTTTGAGAAAATGTTATTATTTTATTTAATGCTATATATTTATAAAAGCAACTTTGTGATATTTAGATAAAATAACTAAACATTTTCAAAATCAAATATGGAAAATACAAAAAATATTTTAAGATATTCTGAAAATGTAATCTACTGGATTTATCCCTAAGCCAGATGCAATAAAGCGCATAAAAGATATTTTTTAATAAAATCTAGTAATATAAATAATAATAGTATAATATAAATGTAGTATAATAAAATATAGAATGTAGTATATTATTGTAATATAATAAGATATAATATAAATGACTAAATATTTTCAAAATCAAGTATGGAAAAAATACAAAAGACATGTTAAGTTATCCTGGTCAAAAGTAATCTGTTTTTTGATTTATCATTAAGTCTAGATAAACCATAGACATAATAAACCACATAGAAGAAAAAAATTTTAAACAAATTATAGTAATATAAAATAGTATAAACACAGTAATATAAATAAAAGTAGCATCGTAATATAAATGTAGCATAATAAAATTTTTAGTAATACAAATTACTTATATGATATAATTCAAATATCATATAAGTAATCATAAATGATAATTTGAATGATAAATTGATATGATATTTGATATTACTTAATGTTTAATTAAGTAATATCATTATAATTATATATATAAATATATGATAAATATATATTTTGATTACTAATGATATTTGATATATCATCATAAATGATAATTTGAATATATCATTTATGATGATATATTCAAAATCAAGTACAGAAAAAAATACAAAAAACATGTTAAGATCTCCTGATGAAAATCTACTTGATTTATCCCCAATGCTAGATTTAATAAAACTACGTATATGATAATTTTTTTAAATAAATTATTGTAATATAAATAGTAGTATAGCAATATAAATATAGTAGTAATATAAATAATACAATAACAATAAAATATAGTAGTATAGTAAATATAAATGCAGTACAAAAATATGTTAAGATCTCTTAGTCAAAAGTAATCTAATTTGATTTAACCCTATAATAAACCACAGATAAAAGACAATTTTTAAATAAAATGTAGTAATATAAATAGTATAAATACTGTAATATAAATATTAGTATATTAATATAAATGTAGCATACTAAAATATAGTAATATAAATAGTATAAATACTGTAATATAAATATTAGTATATTAATATAAATGTAGCATACTAAAATATAGTAATATAAATAGTATAAATACTGTAATATAAATAGTAGTATATTAATATAAAGTAGCATACTAAAAATATAGTAAAATAAATGACAAACATTTTCAAAATCAAGTATGGAAATATTGTAATTTTACGAAGTTTTTAAGATATCAATAATTTAAAAATTTAAGTAACCCAATCAATTCCGTCTAGATTCTGTGTAGAATGATCTGAAGAAATAAGTAATGTAAATGAGTGACAAAGGAACTCTCCTTGCAAATTAAACCCTTTTGTTTGAAATTTCAAAGAGGATGATTAATCCTTAAAATACTCAAAGGGTTATTTCCTTGGGCATGAATATTCTATTCAACCATTAAGTTAAGAGAGGAATGTAGATTTACTTTATGTGTCGTGATTAATGTCCACTCAGAATTTGAAGCTTTATTAATTTTCGTTTGATTAAGCATGGTCACGTAAGTTTTATTTTTTCAAAATTAAATTCCATTAAAAAAAAAAAAAAAATCCAGTGAAAGCTAATGGATTATATTTCATGTTTAATTAAAAGGTAATTTTCCATGTTTTTAAATACCCCCAAAAGTGTTAACTTCTAAATTGTTGATCGTTTATGCATACACAATCGCGGTTAGCGCTCTGGCGCTCGGTGCTATGTTTGGCTTGAGTCCCAGCATTGCTATGGATGTTTGTAGTGGTTTGAAATCCTCAAACTATAGGTGCCGGCCTGGGAGCCATAGAGCTTGGGGTATAAGGCTGATAACACAATTCAGCAAAAGGTACCCGGGACCATTCCATGAGGTCAAGGCTTTAATCAACCATAGCTGCTGCACCAATGATGATGATAATGGACAAATACGAATAAGTAAAATGATGTCGTTATTAAATGTTTATTTTATTTTTATATACTTTTTTAAATTGTTGAGAAATTTTTAATATTTTAATAACTAAATCAAGAAAAATACTATATGCTAGAACTGGAGAACTATATAATAGAACTAGATTTCCAACAGAAAAATGGAGGTTTGGTTGGTTGTTTGTCACTTTATGGTTAGTTTGAAAAATAATTAGCATTAATTAGACTGGGACTCACACTTTAACTAAGGTTTTGAAAATGTAGCTCATATAAAAACAAAGGACGTAGGAAACGTATAGAATAGTCATAAGTTCTGTTTTTCACTTATTTTTATAAAATTATTGAAAAAGTCTGGAGATTTAAATCCCAAATATGAATATAAGAACTGTATATTAAAACAATACCAAAAAATAATAATAATAGACAATAAAAATTTCTTAAAAAGGAAAGACGAGAACATAATTAGACATTCAAATTGGTGTTATATATCTTTATTAATTTTCATTGTATTTTTCACACACATAACAAGATAAATCTACTAGAAAGTTAATAATTTTCATTTGATATTGCATGTTATATTGCTAAATAGCATACAATTAGAAGCATCCTCACATGGAATCGCGATTTAACTCACCTAAAATAGTTTAACGCATAATCATTGATTTCTTTCCTTAAAATTGAATTAATAATATATTTAACCTTAATATATAAAATTTGCTAAAATTTTAAAATTTTATAAAAATTCTACAAAACTAAAAGTAGTATATGCTGGAAAATAACAAGGATATATAAAAAAAATCTACATAATATTCATTTATATTTCTACACATCACGTAATAAAAGAAGAAATATATCTGCTACATTTAAACATAATATATTAATACATCCATTATTTTTGAATTCATATAAAAACATTTAATACTAATAAGAAAAGTTTAATAACCCTGTTAAAATACTTATTTCCCATATAAATTATATATATATCAAACAAATGCTTACCAATCTTATATTGCTACATTCAAGCCGCTGCAATGAAAATATATTATTATCAAATATAACAGATCGCCAGCATTTTGTAGGCGACATTATACGTTGATACCTTTCATGATCTTTCAGAATGATGCCAATCTTTCCGATCCTCTGACATTCAATCACGGAATACATCATGTATCATCAGGAAATCCCGCAACTTTCTTTCATTATCTCTAGTCAGTACCATTCACAATAAGTCTCATTGTATTTTCAATATGTGTGGGAAAGAAGGGGACAGAAAACACTCCGTCTACTTAATCCTACCTGAAAAGAAACAACATATGGCGAGATAAAAACAAGCTCATTCATAAGAATTTAAATGTCTGGGAGCAGTTCATTCAACTACCACCCAGTCATCGAGATTCTTGGAGTCAGTACAAATGAGTAACTGATGTCATTAATTCAGAAATATTAGAAATAAATAATATATTTTTTTTGAAAAAGAAAAGAAATATATATTGCGTTAACTTTATTATTATTTTAGTTGTATAAACGTATATATCAGCAAAAAGCAGAAAAATGGAATTCAAAATTTCTTATTCTATTTTAATGAACAAAACTTGTAAAAATATTTTAATATATATATAAACAATTATTTTTATACAAAAATAATATATATAAATATCATAAATATTTATGTTTTTATATACATATATATATATATATATATATATATATATATATATATTTATATATATATATATATATTTATATATATATATATATATATATGTTATAGGTATATATATATATATATATATATACAGTCCAGTCACATTAATGACCACCACCTACTTTCGACACACGGAATAACCAATAATAAAAGGCAGGCAGCACATTGCAGTGGAGTGTATATGAAGAATCCCACTTAATACCACTTAAATATCCACACCCACTTAAAGCCAGAATATAAAGAGTGTATATTTCCGCTGGCAGGTGGTCACATTGTGACTGGACTGTGTAAAAGATATATATATATATATATATATATATATATATATATATATATATATATATATATATATATGTATGTATGTAATATATATATAATATTTACTTTTATTGTAAGCTTATGAGGCCAATCTGTTTTGAAGGTCCTGGTCCCAATAGGATCGTAGAGCTTAGGCATTGTTACTCCGCGTCCGTGGCTTACCACCCAGTTACACGCACTCTGGGTAATGCTGCAGACCCGGCGGCGAAAAGATCATTTGCCTATTTGCCAGTTGCATTAGAAGAAAAAAATGAAACAATATTTTTTTTTTTAAATAAAATAAAGTTGTTCGAAGGAAAACACTTACTTAAATATAGGTCCCCATTTGAATAGCTTGAATTCAGACGTTGTTAAATCAGAAAAAAAACTGTTGAGGATACAATTTAAATATAGATATGCGCAAATCTATTAAAATTTATATAATTAATATATTTAGATGCAAAATCCTGATTAAGGAAAATATTTATTTAATTGGTTTTATTAATGCTTCTTTCTCAAAACATTTAGTGGCCCGAAATTTTACGTTAAAAACCGGGAATTTAATCATGCTGGCTTTTGATTTCCAATAGAATATCTACATTTATTAAATTCAATAAATTGTTTGTCAGGACAGAATTAAATAATGGCACATGGATTACGTAAATTTTACCCACTTGAAAACCTGTTCATGTATGAAAAATAAACAAAATTTCAATTAAAATTTCCAGTTTTTACACAGAGTTTTTTTCATAAACGATGTCATTTTCAAAATTGTGATAGTTTATTATTTTTATTTTTTTCCTAAATTAAGAGAGAAGTTATTTTAAGAACTTAACTATTTAAGAACATAAGAACTTAACTATTACTATGTTATTTTAAGAACTTATTCTATGCATATTCAAAAATTTAAAAGTGTTATATTAAAAAAAAGCAATATTATAAAAAAATAAGGGAAACCGTGTAAAATTAAGTAAGAAGTACAAATAATCCATGTACTTATTATTTAATTCATAATGCTGTAAAACAATTTATTGAAAATTTAATAAAAATGTGATAATAAACTATTAAATCAAAAGCAAAACATATTGATTGATTAAATTGATTTTTAACGTAAAATTTCCGAATATATAATCATTTGAAAGCATTAATAAAACCAATTAAATAAATATTTTTCTTAATCAGGATTTTGCATCAAATATATTAATTATAAATTTTAATAAGGTGCATATATATTTTTAAATTGTATCACTCAAACAGTTTTTTTTTTCTGATTTAACTTAACGTCTGAATTCAAGCTATTCAAATACGGACCTATATTTAAATCATACTGTACAGTAAGTGTTTTCCTTCAACAACATTTATTTAAAAAAATATTGTTTATATATTTTATAATGTTTTTTTTTTCTTTTTCTAATGCAGCTGGCAAAACCGACCGTGATCTTTCGCCATAAGGTCTGCGCTGATGTTACTCACTTTGCATTACCCAGGGGGTGCGTAACTGGGTGGTAAGCCACGGACGCGAGTAACAATGCCCCCTCAGCGCTATACGATCCTATTAGGACCAGGACCTACGGTTTAAAGTGGATTCCGAGCCACTATATGGGCAACGCCGGGATTTGAACCCGATACCTGTGGTACCGAACGCCAGAGCGCTAGCCATTCGGCCATCAGGCCCCTATTTTATAATGTATATGTGTAAAATTTATATGTAAATAAAAATAAATGTATATATATATATACATACATACATATATATATATATATATATATATATATATATATATATATATATATATATATATATATATACACACAGTCCAGTCACATTAATGTGACCACCTGCCGAAAGCGAGAATATACACTCTTTATATTCTGGCTTTAAGTGGAGGTGTGGATATTTAAGTGGTATTAAGTGGGATTCTTTATATACACTCCACTGCAATGTGCTGCCACCTGCCTTTTATTATTGGTTATTTCACGTTGACGTCGAAAGTAGGTGGTGGTCACATTAATGTGACTGACTGTATATATATATATATATATATATATATATATATATATATATATATATATATATAAATATATATATATATATAAATATATATATATATATATATATATATATATATATATATGTATATAAAAACATAAATATTTATGATATTTATATATATTATTTTTGTATAAAAAAATAATTATTTATATATATATTAAAAATATTTTTACAAATTTTGTTCATTATTATTAAAAAGTTCTCTATTTAAAATTTGAACATCAAATGCTAATGTTAAAATAGAATAAAAATTTTGAATTCCATTTTCTTAACTTTTATGATATATACGTTTATACAACTAAAATAATAATAAAGTTAACGCAATATATATTTTTTTTTTCATAAAAAAAAATATATTAATTTATTTCTATCTTCTAATTAATGACATCAGTTACTCATTTGACTGCTGACTCCAAGAATGTCGATGACTGAGTGAG
Organism: Caerostris extrusa; assembly: GCA_021605095.1. Lineage (NCBI taxonomy): Eukaryota > Metazoa > Arthropoda > Arachnida > Araneae > Araneidae > Caerostris > Caerostris extrusa. The sequence goes on along the minus strand of BPLR01011453.1, from coordinate 105,756 downwards.
TAGTTGAATGAATGGTTGTATCGCAGCTGCTCCCAGACATTTAAATTTTATGAATGAGCTTGTTTTTTATCTCGCCATATGTTGTTTTTTTCCGGGTAGGATTAAGTAGACGGAGTGTTTTCTGTCCCGCCATCTTCCCACACATGGCCGAAGAAAGGAAGTTCTAATGAGACTTATTGTGAGATAGTCACTGACTGAGAGATAATCAAAGGATCTGCGGGATTTCCTGATGATACATGATGTATTCCGTGATTGAATATCGGAAGATCGGAAAAATTGGCATCGCCAATATCATTTACTGAAAGATCATGAAAGATATCGTATATGTCGCCTACAAAATGCTGGCGATCTGTTATATTTGATAATAATATATATTTCATTATGCAATGAGCTTGAATGTAGCAATATAAGATTAGTAAGCATTTGTTTGATATATATATAATTTATATAGGAAATAAAGAATATTTCTTTCAGGGTTTATTAACTTTTCTTGTGTATTAAATGTTTTTTTATATGAATTCAAAAATAATGGATGTATTAATATATTATTTAAATGTAGATATATTTCTTCTTTATTACGTGATGTGTAGAAATATAAATGAATATTATGTAGATTTTTTATATATCCTTATTTATTTTCAAGCATATCTTTACTTTTAGTTTTGTAGAATTTTATAAAATTTTTATGAAATTTTGTAGAATTTTATATATTAAAGTTAAATATATTATTAATTCAATTTTTCAAAGAAGAAATCAATGATTATAAGATTAAACTATTTTAGGGTGAGTTAAATCGCGATTCATGTGCGGATGCTTCTAATTGTATGCTATTTAGCAATATAACATGTATAATATCAAATGAAAGGTATTAACTTTCTAGATAGATTTATCTTGTTATGTGTGTGAAAATACAATGAAAATTAATAAAGGTACTGCCTTTTTCTTAATTTGAATGTCTAATTATGTTCTCGTCTTTCACTTTTTAAGAAATTTTTTTTTTTATTTATTATTATTATTATTTTTTTTTTTTTTGGTATTGAAATCTTGTTTTAATATACAGTTCTTATATTCATATTTTGGAGATTTAAATCTCCAGATCTTTTCAATAATTTTATAAAAAATAAGTGAAAAGAAAACAGAACTTATGACTACAATATTCTAGCTACGTTTTCCTACGTCCACCTGGTACCGCAGGCTACATTTTCAAAACCTGAGGTGGCATGGATGTTTGTTAGTGATTCGAAATCTAAGTTAAAGTGTAGGTCCCAGTCTAATTAGCCTAAAGTGTGCACAAAATGACCATAAAGTGACAAAACCAACCAACCAAACCTCCATTTTCTGTTAGAGAAATCTAGTTCTATTATATAGTTCTCCAGTTCTAGCATATAGTATTTTCTTGATTTAGTTATTAAAATCTAAAAATTTCTCAACAATTTAAAAAAAAAAAAGTATAAAAATAAAATAAACATTTAACGACATCATTTTACTTATTCGTATTTGTCCATTATCATCATCATCATTGGTGCAACAGCCCCCATAGTTGGTCAAAGCCATTGACCTATCGACAGATTTCGAGACAGGAGATGTTTTCTTTTTACTGGATAGTGTTATCAGCCTTATGCCCAAAGCTCTACAAAACCATTTTAGGCCGGCACCTATAGTTTAAAGGGGATTTCAAACCACTACAAACATCCATAGCAATGCTGGGACTCGAAGCCGAAACATATAGCACCGAGCGCCAGAGCGCTAATCACTCAGGGCATCAGATCCCTTGTCTTTTTCCACTACGATAAAAACTAGCTATGGTAAGAAGGTTTCCATTGTGCATATTTATTAATTATTTTCTTAGTTTCTGTCATTTGAATCGATATTTTAATTGAGGCTTAAAAAGACAAATGAATGTAACACCTGATTTACATATATAAAAAAATATTAATACTTGCAAATTATGATGTAAACTTCAAATACAAATATTTTAATAAACGATCAACAATTTAGAAGTTAACACTTTTTTAGGGGGTATTTAAAAACATGGAAAATTACCTTTAATTAAACATGAAATATAATCCATTAGCTTTCACTGGATTTTTTAATGGAATTTAATTTTGAAAAAAATAAAACTTACGTGACCATGCTTAATCAAACGAAAATTAATAAAGCTTCAAATTCTGAGTGGACATTAATCACGACACATAAAGTAAATCTACATTCCTCTTAATGAGTTGAATAGAATATTCATGCCCGAAATAACCCTTTGAGTATTTTAAGGATTAATCATCCTCTTTGAAATTTCAAACAAAAGGGTTTAATTTGCAAGGAGAGTTCCTTTGTCACTCATTTACATTACTTATTTCTTAGATCATTCTACACAGAATCTAGACGGAATTGATTGGGTTACTTAAATTTTTTAAATTATTGATATCTTAAAAAACTTCGTAAATTACAATATTTCCATACTTGATTTTGAAAATGTTTGTCATTTATTTTACTATATTTTAGTATGCTACTTTATATTAATATACTACTATTTATATTACAGTATTTATACTATTTATATTACTATATTTTAGTATGCTACATTTATATTAATATACTAATATTTATATTACAGTATTTATACTATTTATATTACTATATTTTTAGTATGCTACATTTATATTAATATACTAATATTTATATTACAGTATTTATACTATTTATATTACTACATTTTATTTAAAAATTGTCTTTTTATGTGGTTTATTATAGGGTTAAATCAAGTAGATTACTTTTGACTAAGAGATCTTAACATATTTTTTGTACTGCATTTATATTACTATACTACTATATTTTATTGTTATTGTATTATTTATATTACTACTATATTTATATTGCTATACTACTATTTATATTACAATAATTTATTTAAAAATTATCATATACGTAGTTTATTAAATCTAGCATTAGGGATAAATCAAGTAGATTTTCGATCAGGAGATCTTAACATGTTTTTGTGTATTTTTTCTGTACTTGATTTTGAATATATCATCATAAATGATATATTCAAATTATCATTTATGATGATATATCAAATATCATTTAAGTAATCAAAATATATAATTTATCATATATTTTATATATATAATTATAATGATATTACTTACTAAACATTAAGTAATATCAAATATCATATCAATTTATCATTCAAATTATCATTATGATTACTTATATGATATTTGAATATATCATATAAGTAATTTGTATTACTAAATTTTATTATGCTACATTTATATTACGATACTACTTTATTTATATTACTGTGTTTATACTATTTATATTACTATAATTTGTTTAAAATTTTTCTTCTATGTGGTTTATTATGTCTATGGTTTATCTAGACTTAATGATAAATCAAGTAGATTACTTTTGACCAGGATAACTTAACATGTCTTTTTTGTATTTTTTCCATACTTGATTTTTGAAAAATATTTAGTCATTTATATTATTATATCTTATTATATTACAATAATATACTACATTCTATATTTTATTATACTACATTTATATTATTATACTATTATATTTATATTACTAGATTTTATTAAAAATATCTTTTATGCGCTTTATTGCATCTAGCCTTAGGGATAAATCCAGTAGATTACATTTTTCCAGAATATCTTAAAATATTTTTGTGTATTTTTTCCATATTTGATTTTGAAAATGTTTAGTTATTTTATCTAAATATCACAAAGTTGCTTTTATAAATACATAGCATTAAATAAAATAATAACATTTTTCTCAAAAATATTAATAATATATCATAAAAAAAAATATAAAATCTTGGCGCACTATTTAATATAATAAAACACTTATATGTTTAGAAAATAATAAAAAGTTATTAAATTTTTATATATAATTTACATTTAAATGAAATTCTTCTGTGTGTAAAACTACATTTTAAAAAAATCAGCCTTTTGATTTTTTTTTTTTCTTTTTCTTTATTTTTATGTGTTTATTTTCATAAAAGTTTTCAAATTATTTCAGTATGATTTGTGATTAAATTTATCCTTGTGAAACATGTGCTTTTAAGATTTTCTGAATATATTTTTGTTATATTTTACAATTTAATTTCTGCTTCAAATCACAAAACTCATGAAATTTTTGAAATGAATTGAAATTAAAATTTTCATTTTTATTTCTATTATCTACTCTTTTTTTTACATGTACGATTAAAAATGAAAAACAAACGTTGCGATATTATTAAATTTTATTAAGGGAAATGAACATTTTTCCATGAATATATATTTTTCATTTTAGTTGGGGATCAGAGAATACACTTTCAGACAAATATTTTTATTTGCAAAAGGAAAAATATTATTTTAAAAGAAGTGAAAATTTATAATGAGAAATTGATTAGATGCTTCTCTTTAAAGAAGTTTTTCATCTATGTTAAGAATAGTTTTCCAGTTTTGAGAAAATTAAAATTTCTTTTGTTTATATTTTTCATCGAGTTATCAACTTTTATAAAAGAAAAAAAGAAATAAAGGATTATAGTTATGAAAAGTGATGAATATAGCTCATTATAATTTATCTTGAGTTTATGCTTCAATGATTAATAATTAAATCAAGTGAAATTATACATTCATCAGATAAAGAGTTCAGTTTAAATTTTCTTATGTTCCATTCTAAAGATAAAATTCTTATCATTTCTTCTTTTTTAGAAAATATTGAAAGTGATGTGACATTATTAATATTTGAAATTATACTTTTTAAGAAAATTTGGTTTGAAAATATATTCATGATACAAATATAAAATATGAAAATGAGTATTATAACCCCTGATATAAATTTTTCTAAAGAATGAATTTTTTATTTATTTTTAAAGAACCTTAAACAGTGAACATTACCCCAAAGTTTTCTAAGTGCATGTCTGAGTGAAAATTATTTTTTCATACAAACAATAGTCGAAGTTATCATTGTATTATACAAACATTATTGATATGTAAATATGTCTAAAAATCTAATTTGGTAAATTTCTTGACATATTTCTGAGTTATATAAAGTCATAATATGGATAAAATAAAAAAACTCTAAGCTATCATTTATTATATACAAATATTTTTCATAAGCCATGCCTTGAGTCTGCATGAATTATTACTATAGTATTTCTCTTGAGAATTCATGTATGAATTTCCACTCCTCCCCAAAAGCTATTAATCTCTCAAAGGTCCTTTTTAAAAACAACGTTTATAAAACATGATCAATTCATTAGTAAAATATTTTATAAAACTATTTTATTTTTCTGATATTTTGTGGTAATTATAAAACACTATCGATAAGGAATCAATTAGTAACACTTAGAAAAATAAATTGAGTGCACCTTATTTAATATATTGATGCCTCAACTTGAAATTGAATGTGTATTGACCATTTGAATCTGAAGACTTTAAAAATACCTAATATTTTGTATAAAAATATTTTTATCTCTAAAACTATTTTAGCTATAGTGAATGAGCCTATTTAGCACATCATAATTTAATTTATTATACCATAAATGTTTAAATTGTATCCTTTTAAGCGATAATAGGGTTACATTAAACTAATCTTGTTTAGAGGAGATAATAAAAAGAGAAATAAATAGTTTTGTAATCGTACTTTCCTCCTACACACTGGCAAGTGTGCTTGCTACCAGGCTTTCAGGACAAATGGTCAGTAGGCATCAAACTCTGACCTGTGAGGAAATAACAGCGCAACCAAGCACTTCTGTTGAAAGACGTCTAGTTTACTGTCTCTCATCCAGTGAGGAACTAAATTTAACCCATCCCGGCGCACTAGTTGGCCTACAGACTCTAACCCGGTGAGAGAAGTATTTTTCGAGCACTCTGCGTGTATCTGAGTATCGGGTTTTCAGCTTAGAAGTGGTATCCTTCCAAGAATATATAATTATATGTCTTTAAATGTGTTTCATATTGACTCATTTAATTGTATGTGTGTGGTGTTTGTGCTTGTATAAATAAACTGTGAATTTTCCAACCTGGCCTCAGTTATATTAACCCAATCACAACCAGTTACAATACAGTTGGCCAACCTTCAAACTACAGTTTTACTTATCACTGTATTTCAAAGAAAAAAAGTAGATAAATAAAAATTTTGAGTAAGAATAGATTTAAAAAATCTTTTTTTGGTAAAGAAATCCCGTAAATACTTTTATTTCCCCAATGTAAAACAATTTTTCAATTTTATTTTATATTTATCACATTATTTAATATTTTATACAATACTTAAAGGTAATGGAAAAATTTGTATTTCGTTTACATATTTTTATTGATACATTCTCTTAATATCAAGTAAAAATAACATCCTAATTCATGGCTCTTATTACAAGTTAGATATATATATATATTTATATATTACCTAAAAAGCTCTTTTCCAAAACGCCAGAAAAATAAAAAAGGAAACACCTTTTAGGATAAAATGTTTGTGTGATAAAGTACTGGCTGTTATTTTGTGTTAAAAATATTAAAGGTATCTGGGGTGTTTTGTAGGTATATAAAGAATCACCAAAAATATGAATAAAACTGTTTATTACATTTTTAAAAGTGTAGTAAAAAAAGTTAAAGTTAAACATTCAGAAGTGAGTATCAACTCTTTTTATTCGATTTTTAAGTAATTTAAAAACGAAGTTTTTTTTGCAAATTAAAGATCCTGTTTTCAATTATAATATTATATGTATACATAGCCATTTCAGTGTAAAACTAAACACAGAAAATGCACACTTTTCTGCACAATATTAAAATATAGGAAGTTGGAAATTTTATAAAAATTTACGATATAACTTTTTAATATATTTTAATATTTCAAAAAATTTGAAAAATTATATTATGAAAAAAGTAATTTTTTTTAATTAAAATGTAATTAATTATATATTTTTTTTTCAATTAAGTTACTTTTTTTGTTAAACTTATAGTTTATAAAATAAATGATGAATAGAAGGATTAAAAAAATAAAATTAAAAATTAAAAAAATTTTTATTATTACTTTCCATTTGCTAAAAACTGAACTATTAAACTGAATACATTAGACATTGATTTTGAAATTTCGTATTTTTTTCTTTAATTTTGTATTTTAAACAAAACTAATATGAATTAAATTGTCTTTATAATAATAATAATAATTTAACCTTTCTTTTTTACATGTTTTTTATTCTCCCTAATTAATGAAATTTAGTTATAATGTATAAATTAAAATAACATAGTTAAAAAAGATCTAAGAGCTTAAAGGTAGTTTTTTTTCAAAAACGAAATTTTAGTTTTCTGTCTAGTTTCAGAGGAGTGTTTTTATTAGAAAGATTATTCATAAAATTTAATTAGTTGTAGTTTATAAAATTTAATACTAATGGATAGGTCATTCATAATTTTCTGAATTACCCATAGATATTTGACATTTACAAAAAAACACTTTACTCACTATTTATAAATGCCTATTTAAAGATTTCTAATAACCGAATAATGAATAAAATTAGTAATAATTACTATAAACTGATGATAAATCTATTTTTTTTCAGTTTTTGAAATCCTTATTTCTTTCTGTTAATTTTGTGTTTTAATCATAAATAATCTGAAATTAATTTGCTTTTATAATAACAATGTTTTTCTAATCTAACTTTTTTTTCTTTTACATGTTTTTTATTCCTTCTAATTTATGAAATTTAATTATAATGTATAAATTAAAATGATCTAACAGATTAAAAGTTGTTTTCAAAAACGAAATATTAGTTTTCTGTCTGGTTTCCAAAGAGTGTTTTTATTAGAAAATTATTCATAAAAAATAATTAATTGTAGTTTACAAAATTTTATTCTATTGTATAGGTCATTTATATTTTCTGAATTACCTATAGATATTTGATTAAAAAAACTCTTAAATTGCTATTTATGTATGCCTTTTTTCAGCTTTCCAATAACCAAATAATGATTAAAATTAATAATAAAATTAAATAATAGTAATAAAGAATAATTACTATTAATTAATAATTAATACTAAAATTAGAAATCAATTTTCTTACGTGATTGTGAAAATTTCCAAAATTACTAATAATATTTCAAATTGACAAAGAAACATGCATAAAACAAATATGTCATCTCAGAATATAAACGTATTTTAAGTTTAAAAAATCATAAGGTTTATAACTACCTAGTGATAAAAAAACCCTTTATAATATAGAACTTTTGTCTCAAAAATAACACTTTCCTCCTTAAGTGCATTATAAGATAATTATTTTATTGATGGGCTTTTATCAATTAATATTATCAATCATTTTGTAATTTTCTACGTTAAAATCCACAGTCATTTTTAAATAATTTGTAAAACCTTTGTTTTAATATACATTAATTTAAAATTTAAAAATAAAGACCAAAATGACTGTTAATATTTTAAATTGATAAAGAAATATAAATAAAAAAATATTTATATTGCAAAAAAAAATATGTTTACATGTATTTTAATTTAAAAACTCTTATAGCATTTATAACTGCCTATTGACAGAAAAAAACCTTCATAATAATGAACTTTACTGTCAATTGAAAAACACATTTCTATTAAATGCATTATCATGTAAGTTTTTATTAATACTTTATGAATTGATATTATCAGGCATAAACATAATTAATAATTTTCTAAGTTAAAATTCACATTCATATTTAAATAATTGGTAAAAATCATTTGTCTTAATATATATAAGAACTTAAAAATATAAAAACAACATTCTTATCTTTAACTAAAGATAAAACAATTCTACGTCACATTTGCACGTTACGAAAAAGAACACATTTATTTCTTTTTTTTTCCTATCAAGAACTGAACTGAGATAATTGGATGAGATAATTCGCAAATATGTAGACACACCCTGAGTTTAACTAAAGAGAGTTTGTAATTCAGAAGAGCTTAATGACGTAAAATTCATTTATAGGACGATTCTAGGTATCATATTACCGAGGCTGTTCTTTTTATGTTTGTTTTGAATAATGACTGTTGTACATTTGACTTTCCTTTTTTTTTCACAGCGATTTAATGAATGGTTGTTGGTGAGTTTAAATTGTGAACTATTTATAATATGCTAATAAACAGAATATATATATATATGTTCATCTTTAACCCATAACAGTGGAGGTGAAAAAGTAGGATATAATAGAAGAGAGTTCGTGTCTCAAAGTCCGCGATAATATAAATTAAAAAATCGTTATAAATTTATATAATATAATAATAATAAATATAAAAATATGGTATATAAATTTTTATAATCGTTATAAATGTATACAATTTTAATAATAGTTAATTAAAAAATATTTAATAAATTTTAAAAATTATATATATTTTTTAAAAATCATTAATTAAAAAAATTTATAAATTTTATAAATTATATAAATTTTTAAAAGTCATTAATTAAAAAAAATTATTTAATAAATTTGATGATTTTATAAATTTTTAAAAATAGTTAATTAAATAATTGTTTAAAAAAATTCATATATTATATAAATTTTTAAAAATCGTTTAATTAAATTATCATTCTGGTATTTTATTTAGATATTCTCTAAACTTGTACTATAACTGTCAGAAAATGAGTTTTTACATTTTAAAATGAAATAAAACTTTTCCGAGAAACATTTTGCCAGAGCCTTAGATTTTTTGATAAAAATCGTCAGCTGTAGTAAAAGTTACAATTAATAATAAAATCGTATATATTATATATTAATTATTGTGGTCTGTTTATTTAAAATCTAAAACAAATAGTAAGAGAAAATTCAACACAGTGTAATACAGAAAAATTTGGAAGCTATCTGAAATATCAATATCTCACAAATTTTCAGGAAACAGACAATTAAGTTCTCGTCTCTTTAGCACATTCATTGTATAATTTTGCTTGAATTCTAAACAAACAATTCTTATGTTTGTCAAGATAAACATAAATATGTTGTCTTGTTTTCTTGGTTGAGCGCAGTTTTGGTAAGTTTTCTATGTTGATCTATGTGAGTTTGTTGATGATATGTTTTCCTTGATTTCAATTTTGTTTCTTTTTTTGTGCGCTGCTCCACATTCCGAGACTTTTTTTAAATCCGTTTTATCATCAGGCTCAGTTCTAGATTTATTCATGGATTTTTAACTCTTGTATATATTAGTGGTAAGACTACATCTCTCGCTTATCCTTTCAAAAATACCATCCTGGTTATAATAGGTTTTCGGAATAACCTTGGTGCAAAATGTACTGAGTTTATTGTGCTCATATCTACAAAAACAGGTAGAAAAGAACCACAGACGAACACATTGTCTTCCTGATAAATGAATGAATAGAGCATTTTTTATCTATTGCATCAACACCACATTTGGTTCTGTTGTAAAATGCCATAGTTGTGTTTGAGTCAGAGAAAATATTATGGTCTGAAGAAATTTCATAGTCTATTGAGTGGAAACTTTCACATACAAAATCTTCGTCACAGTCATCTTATCTACTAAACTCATTTCCAACTTCATCTAGAATCTTTTGCAGCACTTCCGTATAACGCGGATCAGATGGTTAAATAAATCTCTTTGACCTTAACTTCAAAGGTCTCACAGACCGATCTTGAAGAATGCAATGGAATATCTACCGGATATGCATGTCAAAACATTGTGATAAAGGGGTGTCATGTTCCTGGTTACGAAACAGGAAGCTAGAGGAACAATCCATTCAATTAGACTAAGCTTGTAATATGAGTAATTAGAGAAGCTTGTGGGAGTGGTCCGGGCGAGACAGCACTGCGAGACCCCTGTTACAGGTTCACATTTGTTCATCAAGCATAATATTGATAATAAAATATTATGTCTTGTATTAGCTACGTTTATATGAACAAATAAAATTTCTTCCTAAAGTTTTTGTTAATTTTAGGGCTATTAATATAGTTCAAATATTAAAAAATATTATTAGAAAAGTTTAAATATAAAACTTACCAATCTATAAACAAAATTATCCACCGTCTTTACTTACAAATTTATAAATTGTTCAGTTTTTTGTATGGATATGACAATCTCAATTCGTATATATTTAAGATTAATTTATTTCAAAAGATTATTTTTTTTAATTTAAGTGTTATGCAAAGATTAGATGTATTTTTTTTTTAGTTTATGCGAAATTTAATCCTTACAGAAACATGAAAAAAAATGAAACAAATATATACAAATATATTTATATAAACTTGCATAAGTATTTATGTAAATCTGTTTCTATTTAATCAGTAGTAAAGCTTTCGTGATTTATTTGACACGAATGTCGAATCATTTACTGATTGTAAGATCTTGTGTGTTAAACGATTACATTTCTTCAGCAATTTGATTTGCTAAATGATTTCGTCAGTCATTCTGTAAAGCATGTTTGGCGCTATTATCATTATCTTCATGCAATCCAAATTACTACAACATTTCATCAAAATCTTAACATCACGACTACAATTTTCTGCTTAAATATTTAATTTACGAAATGTATTGTAAAGAAAAAAATAATTTCAAAATGCAACAAAAAATTATGTGTGATCCATACTGCTCAAAGAATTATAAATACATCATTAATTTTATTATAAAAAGATTTAAAATAGATTTTGTAATATTTCTTAATTTTTATTTATTTTTCTTTTACATTGATTTACGTTATAATATGCTATGCAGTATATATAAAACACAGAAACAAAAATATATCTTTTTGCCTCAGTTTTAATGGTGATAATAGTTGACCCTAAATCAACTTCACTCTATAGTATTTTTGTAAACAATACTTCAACAACACAGTTAAGAATATGTTTATAAATTATAACATCTCTAGTGCATCCAAATTTGTAAAGAATTTCAGAAGGTAAAATTAGATAAAGTAAACTACACATATCACATATTTATGGAAGCAAAATATTATTAAACTGTTATTAACAACGAACTATTTAAAAACTTTAATATCCTAAATTAGATTTTCTAATCAAAAGAACCTTCATATTTGTTTTTAAGATAATTCAAATTTTCGGAAGCAAGTTTGTAATATATTTGAAGAAAAGTCGTGTGCATCTATTAAAAACTCAAAATGCATTTAACACAACATTTCATTGAAGGTCCAGTCACATTTATACTTTAAAGGTTCAGAAAATCTTGAAATATTAAGTCACTATCATGTAGGTTTACAATATTGTTGCTAGAAGTGTACCAAATATTCAATAAGCGCTACGAAAACTGTAAAGAAAAGATATTTTTTAATTGCAACCATAAACATAAAACAGCTTATTAAAAATGTAACAAAGCATTTTGATAACAATGTTTAATTGTCGAAAATATAAAACCTATTGAAATTAGTGATCAAATTAAAGTGCAATACTATCATCCCCTCGACTAGTGTAGAACTGGAGTAAAAAAATTCCAAATAATGTGACTTTGTGAAAGACATTCTTCCTTATAAATAGTAATGTACCGAATGACCAATAGGTAGTGAAAAGTGTAGAAAAAGTTTTTACGTTTGCGGCATAAATATGACAGTTTATTAAAAAATAATATAAAGAAGAACAACCTTCTGAGAAAACAATTGGAGGGTGAAATATAAAACATGTTTGAAAATGATGGTTAAATGAAAGTGCAATCTCATGATACTTATTCTGCAGAGAAATCGATATGAGTAGAGCAAACATTTCCGAAATGATGTTGGTGAAAGTTATCCCAATCTTAGACAAAAATATTGAGTTGTGATCGGTAGACTGTCATATTTTTTGAAGCATTAAAAGAGAAAAACGAACGAATAATAGTGGATGACATAACCACTTATAATTCATCCACCCTTTTGGAAAATTGGTTAGCAGGCAAGTGGAAAGGATTCAAGCAAATAGGTACAATGTCGATTGCTGTTGTTGGAGACGATTTTTGTCCAAAGTGGTCGTCATTCATGCACGTTAACTCTTTTCATTTCTTATGTGTTTTATTTAGAATGGACATCGTTTTTCTATTATATTTATTCATAGCAGATTTATTATAGAGAGTTCTTGCATACAGTATTTTTATAATACGGTATTTTTTTCACCCTAGCGCGCATGCACATAGGAACATTATTACAGATACGCATGCGCAATTTCTTATGAGCATGCGTGCTTGGGAGAAAAAATACCGTATTATAAAAATATGGTGTGCAAAACTTCTAATATTCTGGAATGCTATTCCAGAATCATATATTGCAACTTAATAAATTTTTGTTAGAATAAGAAAAAAATTATTTTAACTATTTTTCAATTAGCAACTTATGTGCTTGAAAAGGATAACAAAAACCAGTATATAAATTATAATAAAATATCAATGATAAAAATCTTGACTATAAATAAACCAAAATATGAAACATAAGAGAAAAAAAAAAAAATCATGAGATCCCAATGATCAATTTGAAGAAATATTTGCAATGATACAAGAAATATACTAATAGAGACACATATAGTGATATAGTGTTTCATTTAACAGAATAAAATCGCTGAAAGGGTTGAAAATTGTGCTCCTACCACAGATAGTTTCGAGAGACCAGAAGGAGATTGGGCACCAAAAGGCAAAATTTTACTACAACAACCAAGCGAATTGAGATTTCCTATTTGCGGAGGAAGACTCTTTTTGTGATCTTCAAATGTCCAAAGTTGAAATGGAAATTCAAATTGACGCCACTTTAAAATGGAAATTCAGAATGGCGTACGATATTATGCTTCCGATTGACTGACATTCTATGTTTCAGAAATTATTATTCGCCTGAAATCCACCTTTAAGACAGGGATGGAGAGTTGCCAAAAAGTTTCGAACTTTTAGTCGAATTTTTTTTACTGACTTCCGATTTCTGAATCTCATTTCTGACTCTTTACGACAATTTTATGAACTACAATCTTTGCTATTGAATTTGAAAAAATTAGTGAATTAATTTTAAGGACTTTCATTGCACTTATGTATCTGTAAACAAACGCATTGTTGCATTCTTACAATTTTAAAGATGTGTATTTCCATTTAAGTTATTATTTTATCCTTCCATTTAAGTTATCATTTTATCTTTTTTAATGATATATTTTTACTCTAAATTTATTTACAAAACACATATATGTCCTAAAATAATCATAGTGCTAAATTACAAATAAAACACGACTATAGAAAAGCTAAGAAAAGGTTTAAAAAAAAATGTACATTTTTATCCTAAACATGATGTATTTGCAATATATTAAATCTTATTTGTTCTTCAAAATAAAATAGCTTTTACAATATATTCTTTCATTATTGATCCCTAACATAGAGATCGTCTAAGATAGCTTTTATTTGCAACGGTGATGATAAAAGTTCTCTAAACTCTTTCTTGGTTTGCTGCTAAAGTAACAACTGTCTTTCTATTGACCATTATTGAAGGATACAAATAAATTGCCTCATAATACTTATTTTTAACATTAATTCTCAGAATTTTTAAAAATAAAAATTTTTCTTATAAAAGAGTTGGACTCTTAACGCCAGATCCCACTTAATTAAAATTCTTGACTGAGACCTTTAAAGCAGAGAAACTCGGTAACAAAAATGTGTAATAATTAATGAATTAATTAAATTGAGAACATGTAAACTCGTTATTTAAGCCTAAGATCTTCCATACAAGCTATTTTATCATAGATCAATTATAATGTGAATTCAAAAACTTTTGTTTTTTTTCAATTTGTCAAAAAAAACTCTCGAAGAAAAGTAAATTTTTATATTTTAAAAATTGCGTTTTAACTTAATAATTTGAATATTATTGTGCAATTATGATTATGCATTTTTAACACAGTATATAGAAAATTATGAAAATTCAGGATACAAAATAAACCATCATCTCAAATAAAAGGATCATGAATAATGTATAATTAAAAATAGAAAAATAATAAATCATTGTATATAAAATATAAAAGTACTAAATGAAGAAAATTCTGAAATTGACAATGTACGAAGTTTAAAATTACTTGCATCAATTGATAACTCTTAGTAGCTAAACTGAAAAACAAGTAATATAAAAAAAAAAAAAAAAAAATTAAAGTCAATTCCTATTTTTTTCCACTATATTACAAAAAGTACTTTATAAATAATTTTCATTCATTTTTTTAAGTTTATTTGGCGTCATCTATTGATAAATATATGCAACTTAAATCTAAAAACTAAAATTAATTAATTAAATTTAATTACTGAATTAATATTTGAAAAAAAACTGTATTAACATCAAGGGTCATCCATTACAAGTTCAAAAGTTTGTTCACAAGTTTGGGCCTGAATGGCCGAGTGGATAGCGCTCTGTCGCTCGGTACCACAGGTTTCGGCGGTGCCATGGGTGTTTGTAGTGGTTCGAAATCCACTTTTAAAAAAACCATAGGTCCCTGTCCTAATAGGATCCTAGAGCGTTGCGGGGGCATTGTTACTCCGCGTCCGTATCTTCCAGTTACACGCGCCCTCTGGGTAAAAAGTGAGTAACGTCTGTGCATTGCCTTAAGAAAGACCAAGCTGTCTAAGAGTTTGTTGTTGCTATGTTGCTCAATTAAAAAATGCATTTGAACTTGAGTGGATGAATAAAAAGTATTTTATGCGATTGAAAATTTGAACAAGATTTATATAGGGAGAGTGTGAGCTAATAAAAGAATTGAATAATAAAAAATGCAAAGTTAAATACACGTGTATTAGAATATTTGGTTTCGTCATTAGTAGAGCTGTTATGTACCCAACAAATGGCAAAACTAAGGTTTTTGTGGAATCTGAAATGCCAAAAATTAAATCCATTATGTTTGGGAAAAGTGCATATAGGATGAAAAATCTGCCTTAATATAAGGGATGTTTCTTTTCAAAATTATTATAACTTGAGGCGGGACGCTGATAAACCGAAGAATGTTGCCAAAAATAATATTATTAATATCAAAATTAAAAGCAGTAAGAATATTGGTATAAGAATTTTGCTTGCGCAATTGGTAGAGTTTATTATACACCCAGCAAAATAGTCAAAGCAAATGACTCTGTGGAGTCCGATATGCCACATAATCCTTCAATTATGTTTGGAAAATGTGGGTGTAGGGATATTTTACCTTAAGGTAAGGGATATATCTACCTTAAAGTAAGGGATGTTTTTTTCAAAATTATTATAACTTGAGGCCCTACGCTAATCTTCTTAAAAGTGCTGCCATTCTAAAATAATCAATAAGAGTGTTTGGGCATTAGACAAACGTGAAGAAATAAATGTTGCATGGAATCCAAAATTATTAAATTGATAATTAAAAGATAAAAAGCAATAAAATTACACTAATTTGTGAATTGAAGTTTTTAAATTAATTGTCCAGTTAGCATTAAATTTTATGTAGACTAAATTCAGTGATGATTGACTTTTAATACAAAATAAGTCTGAGAGAAAGTTTCGTGGATACAGTTCAGTATCTTCAAATCCCCAAAGTAGAAACTTAGTATGCATAGCAGCTGAGACTCCTTAAACTTTTTTCAGAAGTCCCTCTATTCTAAATTTTTATCGATTTCTTATCCATACCCTAAAGTTCAAATCCGCTGAATGACTGGCGGCAAATTTTTAACATATGAAAAATTTTATATCCTGAAAGGCCTTCGGCCATTTTGAAGAATTTTTTTTGGTAAAGTATACCTCATGATTTTTAGATATTAAATAACGGAAATATAAAGTATTCAGAAAAATCCTATAGCAGATTTTTCATACCAGTCTGCTAATTATATTTACATAGATTGCTAAATCCTGATAGTATTGTAGATAAGATAGATTGTAATAATAAAAGATAATGTTAAAAATTAATTAATTTACTTAAAAAATTTAATTAATTTTCTTTTCAAAATTTTAGAAAATTTAATAAAACAATTCTAATTTAATAATATATATTTTCTAAATGTTAAAACACTAATCAATGTCTAATCAAAACTGACATTGAATTTATATCATTGGCTTTAAAAATCAAGCAATTATTTTTAATGCCGATGTTTTCTTAAAACAGTGTCTAATGGTATTTATATTATAAATAAATTCTATTTTGCTATTTTTTTTTTATTATGAGATAATTAAAAATAAATATTTTTTTATTGTCCCTGATAACTATTTTTCTGGTTTAGTATTAATCTCAACTAGAGAGTTTGTTAAGATATGGATTTGATCCAGAGTAGTAATTAACTAATCAACTGTCTATTTAATAGTGCATTTTAATATTTTTACCCGTTTGTGTGTTAGTTTGTATAGTCTCTGTAGGCCAAGAATGTAGCAAAATGCGTCCAAAATAAGTAAGGTAGTGAGGTAAAGCGGTAAAGTCAGACTTCTTCCTTTGGGTTCCCCATATGTTTGTACTGCAAAATCAAGGGCAAGTTACTTTATTTTACCCTTTATCATGACTCGTCGGTTTAACACATGGATTCATGGATTCATGGATTTGTCCTAATGTCGCTGTCGACCAAAAGGGATAAGAAACAACATTATTATTTTTTTTTTACATTCTTAAGTCACTTATAAATTAAAACACTGTAATAAATTTATTGGAAAATAGCTGAACACTATAATTCTTTTCATGTTTTTAAATATACATTAAATTAAAAATGAAAAAACGAATATGAAAGAAGTTATGTTGAAAATAATGTATTTTTCTTAATATATATCAGCATTTTTCATATATTTTGATAATTATTATTTTAATCCTAGTTGAAGGAATGACATTTATCATATCAAAGAAACGTAACATTTATTAATTCTATTATATAGATATAGTTATTATAAAATGTAAAGATAATTTATAAACACGTTATTTAAATTAATAGTTTAAATTATCATATATTAATAATATTATTAATGCACAACCAAAATAAACCAAATTCGCTATATTTAAAATGATAAACTGTAATTATTTAATACAACTAGCATTTCTTAGACGTTAAAGTCCTAAGTATAATTCAGAGTAAAAGTATAATTTATATACTTGATCTATATTTATTTAATGTCTGCTCTTTTAAAGTGATTTAATTCTGAATAATACTGTTTAATTTCTTAATTTAGATTAATTACCTATGTTAAAATATACAAATATTTTTAATTTAATGCGAAAAAAACACGAGGGGCAAATGTTTTAAATAATTGCATATAAAGTTGCTTTAATGAATAAAAATTAAAATTTAGTGATGATTAGGTAAGTCATTCTTTTAAAAGGTTTATTTTTTTATTTTGCAGAATGATGTCTTCCGCTTCAGATCATAGTTTAAAACAAACCTTCAGACAAGAGACACGTACTTTGTCTGCAAGTTGACCTAATTAGAAAGATTTCCGATAAGTCATTTGTTCTGAATAACAAGCTTTCATCTGAAGAATGTATCTATCGTAATTTTACAATTAAATTTTAGCAATATTTTTCTTGTTTTGGCTATTTGCGTCTGTATATAGTTTAAAAATCATTGTAAAAATTACATATTATTTATTTAATGCATGACGTGAAGAAATCAATTTTAAGTCGAATTTTTTATATTCACTCCAGATTTCTAACACTTTGCCATAATATGAATTCATTTAATTTTTTAACTAAATTAATTAAAATTAATAAGTTTATTTAATTTTAATACTTTAATTAATTATTTTAATTTGAATTAAATTAAATTATTTAATTTTAATTAATTTTATTAATTAATTTTATTTAATTAATTTTAATTATATAATTTTAATCTCCTGGTCTTTGCCATTTATTTTTTTAAGAACATTACCAACGAATTTAAAAAAATCATATATCTGCAAAAAAAAAAAGTTTTTACGTTGACAAAGTATTTCTTACAATTTTGAATGTGTAGTATTTGGAGTCATATCAGAGATGTTTTTACTCGAAGTTTTATTTATCAAAATATATATATCATATATAAATAACAGTTCTAAATTAACAGGTACTAATATATTATCGAATAGTTTAAGGCAGGCGACAGAAAATTATACATTTTCATCACAAAGATGCTATGTTTGTGTTAAATTATAGTCTTATATGTTTTTAGTAATACAATAGCTTTTATATAAAATTCTTTCATGCTTTTTTTTTGCTCTTTGTCTTGTTCCAGAGGAGTACAAGAATATCAAATATCGTGGTGCTCTCGAATAAAATTGGCTATGCTTATTGCCATCTCGGAGTATAAATCCTCTTCCGAGGGATAGTCCAATGCATAGCGCCTGCAACAGCTGATAATCAAAGACATGATGAAGACTAGGCTGGACGTAGTGCAGTTACCATATTTTTGGTATTTTTTAATTCCATCAGCCGAAATGTTCATATTTTTGTGGTGCTTTATCCTTAATCTTGTGTGAGTAATAGCTGTTTTTCTTCCAACATTTAGTTCTGTAATTTGGTATATTGTTTCGTTCTTAGAAGGAATCATAAGTTTAGATTTTGCCAACGCCTTTGCATCTGCAAGGGAAGTAGGAATGGCAGTCAGATCCAGACTTCTGGCATTCTTTGCCAACGAATCTGCAATTTCCTTAAATTCCAACTCCACATGAGCAGGGATCTATTATAGGATATAGCATTGGATCCCTGGTCATGTGGGATCCCTGATAATTTGTGCAAGCTGTGGATTTGTTCTAAAAGTGATGCAATGTTAAAGATTACACCTGAGAAAACTTTATTAAATGCCTGTAAGTCAGACCTTGAGTCACTGAAAATAGTAATCCCATTCATTTGTTATGATGGAAGTAGACTCAGATTGGCCTCAAGTGCCTTTTGAATGGCCAGCAGTTTTCCTGTGAAGTTTGATGTAATTTATCAAGCACCATCAGCATTTCAATTATTTTCCCGACGGGTATCTTCTTTCACTATGTCTCCAAAATAACTCTTCATAAGTCTTAGTGCTGAAGAAAGTCTTTCAACACTTACCTGATTTGCTATTAAAGCGCTAACTATCTTTTTTAATTGATTTATAATTAAATGATACAATTGAATAACGAACTTATTAGATTTTAATATTAATTCCAAGAATTTTAGAAAAGTATTTTTTTTATAAAATAATCGGAAGTCGATTTTTTAAACTGACTGCTGACTCAACACTTCGATTCCTTTTTTCCTAAAATTGACTCCCAACATCTGAAAAAAATGCATGTATACCTTATTCCCAATTAAAAAATAGGTCAAAGTGTTTTAATTGTTTTGACGATATTCATAATATTTAAAAGAGTGCACCATTAACTATTAAAATACATGTCTTCGACTTAATAAGTCAAATGCTTTTGGTTTTTCTATTATAGGAAAAAGAAAAAAAAATTAATTTTTTTATTCAATCCCTAGTACATTCAATATCTCGTAACATGAACTTAAAAAAAAATGAATTATATTCGCAGAAATTACCATTAGCTGCATAGAACAC
The DNA here is from genome assembly GCA_021605095.1 of Caerostris extrusa. Taxonomy (NCBI): domain Eukaryota; kingdom Metazoa; phylum Arthropoda; class Arachnida; order Araneae; family Araneidae; genus Caerostris; species Caerostris extrusa. Next base: position 85,377 of record BPLR01011453.1, on the reverse strand, counting down.
ATCGAATCAATAGTAGATTTCTAATTACAAACTGTCTCAATGGCTGATGATTTCTCAATTCATAATTATCATGAAATGGAGATTGAACAATGTTTAAACAATACCACAGTAGTGAATATTTCACTCACGTCAAAAATACCAAAAGCGTTGATTGCTTTACAAAAATAAAATACACTATATATTTTACTTTTTTGCTAATAATGACACTCTTATTCATAGATTCTTCAACAAACTCGCTTATTGATATGTAAAAAGTAATGACAATGCTAATGAAACAATAATGTCAAAACAAACAATAGTAGAAAGCTTATTTATATGTAAACATCGTTAAAAATAGATTAACATTTTCTTTATAATATAAAAAACCCACATATATTTAGATATTTGATATTTTTCAATACCTTCTCAGAAATATAAATGTGCTTTTTCATTATCTCATGCCATTAAAATATTTTCAATTAGTATTTCAAAATAGTGCCATTCTTCGAAGGGTTTGCATAATTTATTTGTAAAGAACAGATTTAAATTTGCCAGATTGTTTTTTATAACAAAGAAAATGCACACAGAAATTAATTTATTATAAAGATCCATTTGCATTTGCTTCTTTATGGTAAAAATGTATTTCAAATATGAGTATTGTATTCTTTTAGTTCATGGTTAATTTTTAAAAGTATAACATATAACAGTGAACAATGCTTTTTCATGTAATCACATAAAAAGTTCAATGAGACATAAAAGTGCAAGATGCTATGTCTTGTATGTCACAACCACATGCCAAGTTTTTGATATTTTTAATAAATTTTGAAAATGTAAATATGTTTTTGGTCACCTTTTGTTATTAATTTCTTTTCAATTAATGCTCCACAATACAGCAAATTTTAACGTCTATATAATTTATTCGTAAAGAAGTGGTTTAATTTATTTAATTTGCTTTATGCATTAACGAAAATATACCTGAAAATGAATTTATGATCCAAACTCATTTGCATTTACTTTTAAGGTAAAAAACATTGCATTTACAATACAAGCATTGCATTATTTTACGTTGTAATAAATTCCCTTGAAATATAAAGCATAACAATACATTACAAAGACATTTTTAGAAGAATAAAAGCTGTTAAAATCTTCTCTCAAATGGATGTTAGATATTCAAATTTTTATTTAAAAGACTTTCAAATCATGAATAAGATCAAATAATTTATGAGAGAGTTGTGACTAAGAGCACGGTAGCTATATTTGATTTAAATTCGTTATGATGTATGCATTTACGTGCATTTATTTTCTTAAATTGAAGCAATTTTTACGTTGTGAATCAACTATTTGTATTTTTATATTCTCGAAATGAATTCATATGAGACAAAGTAAATGAGAAGCAGTGTCTTTAAAACTGTTTTCTTTAATTTCGAGAATTTCTGATCACATGAGGCGAATTTAATACTGATTTAAAAGATGAGAGTCAAAGATTTCTTAAATGTAATTACGCTTAGCAGAATTAATGGGACTTTCTTCCGTAAATAATTTGCTATCTTCCTATGTAGAATTATTTAGTGGTTTGGCAATATAAAATGGTGGAAACTGTTTAAAACGTCCATTCGCTTTCGATAAATCCTAAACTACTGTAATGCATTATCACATAGAGTTATTTTAAGGACTTAAAATTTTGATCAAACATAAATCAACAGTAAATAAAGCAAGTATTAATTAGTTTGTTCAGATGCAATATTCCTTAAATATTGTTCAAGTCTATCAAGATTTGACTCCTGTGTGCATGGTACACACTTACTGAGGACTTTTCAAAGTGGCATAAAAGAGCCAAGACATTAATTAAAAGAAGCAAATACAGAAAAGAAAGTAAAAGTTGTGAAAGTTCAAAGGTTGTAGGGAAACCTATGTAAATGTTATTTAACTCTAGTGACATTAGACAACCATGCCTAGTCGGAGGAGTCTTTTTGTGAAGAATCAAAATATACTTTAGCAAGGAAAAAATAAACTTGGGCATACTAGAATGTGCAACTGCGCATGTATGAAAGTAACTTCAAGAATAAAGGATAGGCTTTAAAGGATAACGAAAGAGTTTCGAGTATTATGGTCGTTCAATAATAGAATATTGATATTTCACTGTTCCTTCTATTTGGACAAAGGGTATTTTGACTTTTGTTCTTCCTAGAAAGAAGATTCTTGATGTCTTCTTGATGAAGCTTTCTAATATTAAGATCATTGTGAAGTGTATAATTATGAATGCACGGATATTACGAATGTTACAAATTACGAATGTGATATGTATCATGATGTACCAGGGAGCGCCAGCGATAATATGAAGTATTTCGTTCTACAAGATTTTAATCTTGTGACGGTTGGTTTTAGCTGAAAGTTCCCACATTGGAGCAGCATAGGGAATAGAAAGTCAAAGGACTGGTTTGTGGAGTATTTATATGCACTATTTTCTTAAATTGAAGCAATTTTTACGTTGTGAATCAAATTATTTTTATTTTTTATATTCTCGAAAGGAATTCATTTGAGACAAAGTAAATTAGAGGCAGTGTCTTTAAAACTGTTTTCTTTAATATCGCGAATTTTTGCTACATAAGATGAATTTATTACTGATGTGGAAAGATGAGAGTCAAACATTTCTTAAATGTAATTGTGCCTAGCAGAATTAATGGACTTCCTTCCTTACGAAATAATTTGATCTATTTCTATTTAGAATTATTTAGTGGTTTGGCATTATAAAGTGGTGGAAACTATTTAAAATGCTCATTCGCTTTCTGTAAGTCCCAATGTGAAACTACTGTAAATACATTATCACAAAGAATTTTTTAATGACTTAAAACATTGATCAAGCATAAATCAACAGTAAAAAAATTGCTAATTAGTTTGTTCAGATGCGATTTTCATTTGGTATTGTGCAAATATATCAAGATTTCATAGAAAGTTGACTCCTGTGTGTATAGTACACATCTACTCAGGATTAATTTTTTAGGCAAGAGTTAATAATTAAAATGACATAATAAGTTATGAAAGAAATAAAAGGAAGAAATCAGGAAGAAATAGGAAGGAAGAAATAAAATAAAATTTTTAAATTGGATTAAAGTAGTGCTTAAATTCCAGAGGTTGTAGGGAAACCGCGTAAATACACGTGAACGATAGTGACCTCAGATGACTACGTATAGTAGGAATAGTCTTTAATGAAGAGGTAGAAATATACCTTAGTGAGGAAGAATAAACTTGCAGACTACAATGGTCAATTGTGCATACATAGTAACTTCTGGGAGGAATTAAATATGGTGAACAAAACATGGTGATAAAACTTATAAGGTTGCAGGAAAACCAGTGTAAATGCTGCTGGATAGTAGAGATATTAGATCACCATGTCTAGTAGGAGAAGTCTTTATTGAAGAGGTAAAAATACACTTCAGTCAGGCATTAACTTGGGCAGACTAGAATGCGTAGCTGTTCCCTAAAAGTAACTTCTAGGATGAAGGATAGGTTTTGAAGATTAATGAAAGAGTTTAAATGTATTATGGTGGTTTTAAAGATATATTTCATTTGATAGTGGATTATTGATATTTAACAATTCATTCTATGTGAATAAAGAAAATTTGGGCTTTATTTAGTCCTTGAAATATGATTATTGATGTCTTCTTGAGGAAGCCTTACTTTTTCTGTTTTTAGATCTTGTGAATTGTATCGTTATGAATGCACCAGAGAGCTTCAGTGATAATATGAAGTATTTTGTGTGTTTTCGAAGTATTATAGTAGTCTTAACGATAGATTGAAATTGATAATGGAATATTGACCTCAACAGTTCTTTTGGTATGGGAAAATAAAAATTTTGCTTTAGTTAATCATTTAAAGAAGATTCTTGAAGTCTTTTTGACGAAGTCTTCTACTTTTCTACGTTTAGATCATTGCGAATTGTACAATTAGGATTGTACCAGTCAGCTCCCTTAATAATATGACATATTTTGATTTATAGGATTTGAATCTGGTGACGGTTAGTTTCAGCAAAATGTAATCAAATTTGGGACAGCATAGCTGAATTGTTTGTGGAGTAGTACCTTATTTTGAAGAGATAAATTGGAATATTCCCCAAACAGTTGTAAGCTCATGTTCATTTTATTCCAGTAATTGGTTTTGATTATTTCAATCCATTATCTTTTTATGGAAAGCAGATGGGAACCAAAAAAGATTTCAGGTGTCATCATAAAATGGCATTGCTTGCTTTGCTCGCGTGATGAAGAAAACCACTATGGAAGCTACTATATGATATGGATTTATAGAATGTGCACAAGGGAAGAAATATCCTGACGTCGTAGCTTAGAGTAAACAATTATTTTATTTTATTAATTCTTACATTGTTTTTTTCAGTACTTTTCTCAGAAATGAGTGATTTAACAATTTGAGATACTCTTCAATTTTTTCCACCAAAATACACTAATGTCCATAAATTGTTGGATAATTCAGAATCACTCTAAAATAAAAATTCACCTGCAGAATTATCATACAATGACGAGAGTGTAAGAGAGGGGTATATAAGGAATAATGGCAAAGAAGCAAAAATGTTCACAAGCGCTTTAAAAGCCTTTCAGTGCAATAACCGCATAGTTATGGCACAAAAGAAGCATTTGGATGATTTTTACGTGGTAGAATTATCGGACGACTGGAATGTGGACGTACCCAGCTGGAAGTATACGAGGAACTAGAATCGCCCAGAGTGTCATCTCCAGGCTCTGGCAACGATTCCAAGATGATGGTAATGTGAGTAGATGTTACAGCACAGGTCGCCCTGAGTTACAACGCCGAATGAGGACAGGAATTTAGAAGTTACTGCCAAAAGAAACAGACGGAGCACAGCATCAGACCTGTCTCGTCAGCTCTCTTCAGCTACCGGTACGACAGTTTCAAGGCAGACCATGTACAGACGCTTAGGGCACATTGCTCTATATGCTCGTAGGCCTGTCAGATGTTTTTCCACTTACCGCAACTCACTGTCGCCTGCAATTAACCTGGAGTATAGAGCATGCATTGTGGACACCGCAACAGTGGTCTTGTGTGATGTTTCGACGAGTGGTGCAGGATGGCTCGTTTTAGGAATTATTCTTGGTTCCAGAACTGACCTGCATGTTCAGAGTGTAACGATGACAGGCCACATCTATCGGGATGCCATTCTGGAACAACATGTAAGTTTGTTCGAGGCGCCATGGGTGCTGAATTTCTGTTTATGGATGACAACGCCCGTCCTCACCGTGCAAACATTGTAGACGAATGCCTTCAATTGGAGGATATCAATCGTTAGATTGGCCAGCATACTCACAGGACTTGAATCCAATAGAGCATGTGTGGGATATCCTTGGCCGACGAATTGCAGCCTGTCAACCCCCTCCCACCTGTCAACCGGAATTTCGAGGGCATTGCGTTATGATTGGTGTAATATTCCCCAAGATCAGATTGATAATTTGATACTCAGCATGCCTAGGCGTTGTAAGGCCTGTATTGCATTGTCCGCGAGACATACTCCATATTAACCATTATACTAACCATGTTATACTGTTTTTTGTAAATAGGTTCTTTTTTGAAATTTGCTCCAGGGAGTAAAAAATCGCAATTTTTATTAATTATGTCAAACATATAGCATCTTTTGCTCTTTACCTTTTGTTTAATAAATAGACTTTACAAATAAGTCAAATTTGTTTTGCTTCTTCTCTTTCTTTGCCTGAACTTCATTATCCTTAATTTATGGACATGAGTGTAAATGAATAAAAAACCCATGAGATTGAAACCTGAGATCGTGTGTCCTGATTTACTTCTTACTATATTATTAAGGCTTCTTTAGATGTACTATAAAGAGAAGTAAATTGTTGTAGCAGTTCAAATAATAAACTGAACACTTCGTGCCATCAAACATTTATCTTTGTAACTCAATCTCATGAGCATTCTATCGCCAATTTTTCGCGTGAACCAAAGAAGACAACGCAATTTATAGTTACATGACTTTCTCTTTCCTTTAAAGCTGCGTCCAAACGGCGCTTCAGTTTGACGGCGAAAAACAAACCATGTTGTTCTGGCCGTGAGGGGCAGCTGGTCGTAAATTGGGTCCCTTTGATGAGCGGAAAAAACCTGACTCTTGCCAGAACGAAATCGAAACACATGTTTTTCTGTCAAATCGGTTTTTAATGGGTTTGCGAAAGCCATTCGTCCCTCATCTACTGTTAACCGGAAGGGACTTAAACAAGCTCACAAGGTCAGGCACATAATAGACATATTGTTTAAATGAAAGCAATGCTCCATGTTGGAGGTAACAAAATACGCCAGTGTAATATGCATTTAACAAGAACAACTTAAAATATTAGGTTAACATGCGTGCTGGTAACCGTCGCAATACCACCGTCGGGTTTCCTGCTTGGGTTTAATCGTGGATTAATTCCTAATAAAAATATGCACAGATGTCTTAATGTTACATTCACTCATAGAAATTAATGGGTTTTTTTATTACAGTTGTGCCTTATAAATATTGGCTTAATTTTAACTTAAATAGGCTGAACTTGAGAAATTATGGCTAACTCTTATTATTTTGCCTAAAATAGCATAAAAAATTAATTAAAAACATGTAAGATTTCAAGTAATTAAAAAAATGGATAACTCTATAAATTTCTTCGAATGATGACAATTAATTTATATAAAGTTTAAAATAATGTTGAGCTGGGGCCGGATAGCCGAGTGGAGCCGCAAATTTCGGCAAGAGTGTCGGTGGGGCCATGGATGCTTATAGTGGTTCAGAAGCCACTTTAAACCTTAGGTTCCGGTCTAATATGACTGTAAAGCATTGAGCGTAGGGCTGTCAACTCTACCCCATAAATTAAAAACAACGCATCTTGTTTCGGAATCTTCAGTAAGAAAATGCCTTTGGCCCACCATGGGCTGGCGCGTCATTGATGAAGCAAAACGTTGTATTTTAAACTTAGCTCCATTTTATTTTATTAAAATGTAACAAAGTTCTACATATTGTTGAAGGTATTCTAGGATTATTTTTTAATCTGATGGTGCCATGGTTTTAGGAGGCTGTCTATATACTAATTTCCCTAAACAAGATTGCAGTATAGTGTCAGATAAACGTTTTATTTAATAGAGCACACTAGATAAAAATAGCATAAAGATTTCCGCATGAAAATTCATCTTTATAGTCCTTATAAAGTTTAAAATTGACGGCATTCACAAGGTAGTGAAAACAAAAAAAACAATTTTGGTGTTTTTATATTTTTATTTCAAACTGTGAACATTGAACATAAAGTATTCAGAATCTTAGTTTTTAAATAAAATTCAAAGCAATTTATGCAAAATTTTGTTTTAAAATAATATATTTGTTCTGCACGCGAGATATTAAAAGAAACTTGTTACACACACCATTACGATTACGCATGCTATCTGATGGACGTTGACATCGTTGTGATTCATCATCATTACAGCTCGGCCATTATCTGTCGCCAGTAGTCGAGTATGAAACAGTTAATTCAACGATTCATTGAATCATAAGCACTTTAATGGCTCGCAGCAATCTACCACCGTAGGCGTTGCAATTTATGGATCGCGGCAGAACGCGGAACTGGGTAGCGCTGTCCTTCTGTGTAGTATTTTCGTTGAAAACAATATGCACAGCTAAGAAAATTTACATAAAACAAATGTTTTCTTTTTTTATAGATAAGGATATCAGCTGCAAACAATTATGCGATTTTTTATATTTTATTTAAAAATAGCAGATGTAAACCCGCATTGGCCAGCTAGATAAAAGAAACAGGTGTTTCGTTTTGGCAAAGCTTATTAAGAATTATAGGGAAAAGAACTAGCTGTCGTTTGATAAATTTCAAAGAAGGAATACTTCTGAATAAAAATTTATAGACAAAAATAACTTTTAAACATACAAATATATATAAATATATATATATATATATATATATATATATATACACGGGTGATTATAATTAAAGTCCCACTTTCAAAATTCTATGAAAAAGAACCACTCATCACAATGAGCTCAAATTTGATTTGAAGAAACGAAAGGAGAAACGGTATGGTATCCAAAAAGTTCCCCCGATTTTTACCACCCAATTTGGTACGACCTTGTAGTGGTAGATGGGCTCTCCACTAACAGTGTCACAACTGTTGAATGACTTAGAAATCCTTTTTTTCATCAAAACATCGAAACAATCAAGCACGTTGAACATTGCTGTTGGTTTACTGTAGTATTCAATGTGTTTGATACCAAGTATGTGCCAGAAACACTCATGGCAAATACGTTGTCATTTCGATTCAAAAATATCACTGGCAGCCGAATTCACTTTCTTGATATCGCTTACAGCACCATCTATTAATACACTTTCTTTTGATGCCGTACCATTTAACTTGTTTTCAAGTCATCTTCAATTCAAATTTGAACTCAATGTGAAGAGTGGTTCTATTTTACGGCATTTTGAAAGTGGGACTGAATATACATATATATATATATATATATATATATATATATATATAACCTAATCATACATGCTTTTACATTTATCATTATAAATTGATGAAAGTTAAAATCTTTTATATAAATTAAATAATATTTTAAATAGTTTTTTAAATTTGTACATGGTTTTAATACTTGCATTTATTAGTTATAACCATAACGTTTTATTTAAACAATTTTTTATTTGTCTTTTTAAAAATACAGAACACCTCGCCAGATGGCGCCAGACAAAAAATAAATGTTTTATTTGATTATAAAATAAATAATAACATATTTTTTTTCCAAAAATTTTCTGCTACTCATCAGATAAAAAAAGTAATGAATGTGAAAAAAATTAGGACGCTAAGTGCTGCAGTTTTTAAATTATGCTGGAATTTAAAATAAATTATGCTGAAATTATGTCTATTTTATTTTCTATTTATACAAGATGTAATTTAATGAAAATTTTATTATTTATGTACAGGAAAAAAAATATACAGAATGCAAAGAGGCTTATCTTTCAGTTTTGTTGTTGGCATATACGAAAATGCAATATGTTTTATACACTTATCATATATAACAAATATATATTATGAAGGATAACAATATTTTAATTTATATCCCTTAATTTATAAATATAAATGAAACTTTTGGCAAATAGAAATTTGGTTTTTCATTCTTATATACTTTTTTAAAAACAAATCTTCATTGTATATTATATAAATTAAATTATTTTTAAAAATAATAAATAAAATTTTTGCATATTTGCATCTATCTTTTTGTGTATACATGAAAATTAAACATTGCAATTTAAAAAAAAAAAATTTTTAGACGGCTTATAGTAATACAGGTAATGTTGCTATTTTCCAATTGTGTCGCATTTTAATCTGAGGTTTATGGCGGTAGATGCATAGCAAGTTCAACGTTATCTAGGATGCTCTTATAAAAAGAGAAGAAGCTGCTATACTGCATCCTCCAAATTGTCACCACAATTTCAAACAATGATTTCAAAAGTAGAATTCGGTATTTTTATCTTTTTTCCACACATTATTAACCTTGGCGTTGGCATGGATGTTTGTTATTGGTCTGGAATGCACGTTAAACTGTACGTCCCAGTTTAATTAGCCCAAAGTGACAAACCAAACCAAACCACATATTATTAATTTGGACTTTCTGTCTAATGGGTAACGAAGGGACATTTTATCCAACCTATTTATTGTAACCGTCCTCAACACCTTCCGTAGAAGTTTTGTTTCGGTATCACTTATCGGTTTCAAACCAAGCACATAGGGGTATTTGATTAAAAACATGGGGCAAAAATTGGTATTCTTGTTCTAGTGCAGTTGTTCTTTGCAATACAATAAAAATTTGCGATTGGTCGTCTCTTTTCCCATCACCTTTCTTTTCAGTGTCTTATAATGTTATGGTTGTTACTTCAGAATTTATATTTAAGATGTTGAAATTAAAAATAGATCTATAGTTGAAAATTTTAAGTTTTGAAAAGGTGAATTCTTGGAAACAAAGACTACCTGTAAAATGAAAATGTTAATTGAACTTGTTAATGAAACTGTTAATTGAAAAAGAATCAATTTTTTATTTTTAAAGATTCACTTAGTGCTGCATTTTAGTTGTCATCTAAGAGCATTTGCAGAATGTGAAAATGAACTTATCAGTAAAAGTAAAATTTAATACCATTTTTTGGAGCTATTTTCTAGTATTTTTTTTAGTAAATTGTTGCAATTTTTGAAATGGATAACGTAAAGCCAGGTATACTATTAATAAAACTGATTTTAAAATATTTATCGTAGCAATAATTTATTTATAACTATATGTTTTTGAAACGTAGAAAAAAATGTTTTCTCTTAAAATAAAATTTACGAGTTCTTTAAAGTTTTGAACTTTTTCGGTTTTATTTCTTCTTTACTAGGTCGGTTTCATTGATCTACTTACAAAACATTTTAAATTTTAGGTGCCAAAAAAATGACGTTTTATATGATGTGTTCTAGTGCAGTTGTTCTTTGCAAAACAATACATTTTCGACTGGTCGTCTCTTTTCCCATCTTCTTTTTTTCAGTGTCTTATAATGTTATGGTTGTTACTTCATAATTTATATTTAAGATGTTGTAATTAAAAATAAATCTATATTTAAAAAGTTGAAGCTTTGAAAAGGATATTTCGAAAAAATTGGATTTATTTAAAATGAAAAAATGGATGATTATGATTTTCTTACTGTGACTTTCCTGTCTAAACTTCAACGTTAGATAAAATATCTTGAATAAGAACTGCAAAAATGGCTACATAGATTTGCAGATATACCTCTTAAAAAAGTTAGTAATGTAATGGTTGACCACCCACAAATGTTTTTTGAAGATGTGATAGATCGCCAAAAAAACAGACCAAAAACAAGTAGTGGGGCCTAAAAGCTTTTTTTTTTTTTTTTTTTTTTTGGAAAACAAAATACTCTTACGGGAGCATTGGAACTTGGATGGAGTATACATAGCGAAAAAACATCATGATTACTCCAACATACGGAGACAAGTTCAAAAAAAGTATACAGGGAAAATGCTCAGTTTTATCAGTTAGTAAACATCTAATCCTTTAACAGAAAGCTTTATCATGGATGTTTGTTGAAGCGCTTTTATGTAGAAGACAGTATGGGATTAGTTGAGAAATTGCTAAAGGTTTCTATCCTTGCTAGAGTATTTTTGCAAAAGCGGGAAAAGAAGATAGCTATTCTTGTAAAAAGAATCCTACTGGGTCACTGAAATCTCTGTATAGATGTAAAGCCTGTAAATAAATCACACCGTATAACGATAACGTTCAATAATGTCTGTAAATAAATCACACCGTATAGCGACTTAAATTGTATGTTATTGAAGTTTTAGGACACAAAGCAAACGAAATTCGACCAAAATTTCTTCTACCTCGATTTTTACTTTTTACATTATTGAATACTTTGAACTTTTAGCTTTCCAACGATGTTTGACTCTTGTTTCTTAAAAATAGAAGTGTTTGAATTTTTCATTGTTTCTTAAAGCTCTTTACAGATCATGAGACCTTTAAGGGCTGGTGAGTGTGAACAAACCATTTGGAGCCTTAATCATCTATTTCTATTATTATTTCTGTTAAACTTTGCTATTATGTTACGACTGAACAATTGACAACAGTAAAAGTTAACTTTAACAGTTTATATTGCTATTGGTACGTTTTTTTATTGATATTTTTCTCAAAACACCTATTAAGCCAAGTCGATATTTCTCCATACCTATCTCACACACTAGAGTATATTTACTTAGTAAGTTGCATTTTATTATTATTACAAAGTTTGTTAGCTTATTCAGAACGTCTCGAAGTAAACGTGTGTTTAAAAAGCATAATAATATTGGAAAGCCAATATTTGTCGTATTGAGAATGGTTCTGATTCTTTTGAAACTGTGGTGACTGACAGTGCGTATTTAACAATTTATGCAAATATAATTAATATCAATAAAATACCACTAATGATACAAATCATATTAAAAGTTTTGCAGAATGTCTTGAATAAATTTGTTGTTTGCAATAATGTGATATATTTGTGAAAGTGAAAAAGCTAATAGGCGTTACGTCAGAATTACAGATCTTTTGAAAAATATAAAATAACCCTTTTGCGTTTTTCGACAGTGATAACTCACAAAATTCTGAATCAAAAGTAATATAAATGATTTTAAGTTGAGATTTGTGTATCTTGTTTAAAGCACTGTAAAAAGTAAAACAACTGAAATATTATGTGTGTAGTGATGAATTTACAACCTTCACACACAAAGTATTCACAGTTTGTTAATATTTTGATTGCTGCATCGGAGCAGGTATACACTGAGAATCTGAAAACTGTAGCTGAAGAATGCATAACTATTGATGATAACAACAGAGATTTGTGTGTTACATTTGATGGTTAAATTAATCTGTGAACAGTGCCATCTGGACTCGAGTACCAAAAGCTGTATTTGAAAGAGATGAAACTTTAAAATTTGCTGTTTTTGACGTTGTTTGTTGCTTTAATATAGAAAATATAAACCAAATGTTTTACTTAACCAGATTGAATTTTCCTGTATGAAAAGTAAGGAATATTTAAATAAAGAATGCATTATCGGCAGAATGAAGAATTTAATCGAATATAAAAAAATCCATGAAAAGAAATAAAAATGGAAAAACAAAACCAGAAGAGACATTTGAGGCAGAAGAAAATGATAATCCTTCATACAAAACAGGTTTTGATTAAGTTTGTCTATTTAATCAAAAATGAAAGTCCAATTTAATCTTAAAAATGAATTTTTCTCAAAAATCTGCTTCATCATGTTCATGTCCTTTTTTTTACTCAATATCTAATCAATTTAAAAATTAAGTTTTTTAAATATCACGTGAACCTGCTGGAGAATATGATCATGAGGATTGGGATTCTTCCTGTGATATGCTTTCATCTTCCGGGTGAAATTAGTTCATACTCCAGTAAACACAAGATCAACATTGGAAAGTTTTCTATTTAGTTCCATAAGACAAAGAAAAATCAAATCAAATCTTTTAAGCAACACTATTTTGAAAATGCTACTTCCTTATGAAAATAATGAAACATATATCTCAGGTTGCAGAGAATATGTTGAAGGGGGTTGAAATTCTTCCTGAAATATGTTTTCATAATATTTCTTACTTTAATATTTTATGGAATAAGTCATATTGTAAAATAAATCATATTATAAACTACTATGTTTTATTTCCATGTACATGCAATAATTTGTCTGCTTGTTACATGCAGACATGCAACATTGCTGCTTGTTGCAATAATGCAACATGCAATAATGTACATGCAATAACTGTCTGCTTGTCTGTTAATTTCCTTATTAGAAAAATAAGTATTTTTTTAAGTTTTCAAATAAAATTAGTTACAAGTAGTGAACTTCTCACCGCTATGAGGTTGACGCGGTCTTTTTGACTTATACTAAAGTGAAAATAATATAAAATAATACGAAATCTCTTTTGTCTTCCTTTTTAGATGAAATGTTCTTATGTGCTAAGGTCTTTTAGTTCAAGCATTCTAACAGGAAGAATCGATCCGTAGCAAATGCAATAGCAAATGATAAAACAATCAACACCATTTAACGTTTGAATAATCTATGCTATCATTATTAGTTTCATTACACAAAGAAAATCAAATATTTTTAGCAACACTATTTTTTGAAAATGCTACTTCCTTATGAAAAATAATGAAACATATATCTCAGGTTGCAGAGAATATGTTGAAGGGGGTTGAAATTCTTCCTGAAATATGTTTTCATAATATTTCTTACTTTTAATATTTTATGGAATAAGTCATATTGTAAAATAAATCATATTATAAACTACTATGTTTTATTTCCATGTACATGCAATAATTGTCTGCTTGTTACATGCAGACATGCTTGTTACATGCATTGTCTGCTTGTTGCAATAATGCAACATGCAATAATGTACATGCAATAATTGTCTGCTTGTCTGTTAATTTCCTTATTAGAAAAATAAGTATTTTTTTAAGTTTTCAAATAAAATTAGTTACAAGTAGTGAACTTCTCACAGCTATGAGGTTGACGCGGTCTTTTTTGACTTATACTAAAGTGAAAATAATATAAAATAATACGAAATCTCTTTTGTCTTCCTTTTTAGATGAAATGTTCTTATGTGCTAAGGTCTTTTAGTTCAAGCATTCTAACAGGAAGAATCGATCCGTAGCAAATGCAATAGCAAATGATAAAACAATCAACACCATTTAACGTTTGAATAATCTATGCTATCATTATTAGTTTCATTACACAAAGAAAATCAAATATTTTTAGCAACACTATTTTGAAAATGCTACTTCCTTATGAAAATAATGAAACATATATCTCAGGCTGCAGAGAATATGTTGAAGGGGTTGAAATTCTTCCACTCCTGAAATATGTTTTCATAATATTTCTTACTTTTAATATTTTATGGAATAAGTCATATTGTAAAATAAATCATATTATAAACTACTATGTTTTATTTCCATGTACATGCAATAATTGTCTGCTTGTTACATGCAGACATGCTTGTTACATGTATTGTCTGCTTGTTGCAATAATGCAACATGCAATAATGTACATGCAATAATTGTCTGCTTGTCTGTTAATTTCCTTATTAGAAAAATAAGTATTTTTTTAAGTTTTCAAATAAAATTAGTTACAAGTAGTGAACTTCTCACAGCTATGAGGTTGACGCGGTCTTTTTGACTTATACTAAAGTGAAAATAATATAAAAATAATACGAAATCTCTTTTGTCTTCCCTTTTAGATGAAATGTTCTTATGTGCTAAGGTCTTTTAGTTCAAGCATTCTAACAGGAAGAATCGATCCGTAGCAAATGCAATAGCAAATGATAAAACAATCAACACCATTTAACGTTTGAATAATCTATGCTATCATTATTAGTTTCATTACACAAAGAAAATCAAATATTTTTAGCAACACTATTTTGAAAATGCTACTTCCTTATGAAAAATAATGAAACATATATCTCAGGTTGCAGAGAATATGATGAAGGGGTTGAAATTCTTCCTGAAATATGTTTTCATAATATTTCTTGCTTTTAATATTTTATGGAATAAGTCATATTGTAAAATAAATCATATTATAAACTACTATGTTTTATTTCCATGTACATGCAATAATTGTCTGCTTGTTACATGCAGACATGCTTGTTACATGCATTGTCTGCTTGTTGCAATAATGCAACATGCAATGTACATGCAATAATTGTCTGCTTGTCTGTTAATTTCCTTATTAGAAAAATAAGTATTTTTTTTTTTAAGTTTTCAAATAAAATAAGTTACAGGTAGTGAGCTTATCACCGCTGTGAGGTTCACACGGTCTTTTTGACTTATACTAAAGTTTTTTTTTCCTTTCTAATGCAGCTGGCAAACACAGACAGCTTGGTCTTTGATGCCTTAAGGCAAGTGCTGTACAGGCGTACTCACTTTGCATTACCCAGGAGGCGCGTGTAACTTGAAGATAAGCCACAGACGCGGAGTAACAATGCCCCCGCAACTCTCTACGATCCTATTAGGACCGGGATCTACTTTTTGAAAGTGGATCCCGAACCACTACAAACAGCCATGGCACCGCTGGGACTCAACCCGAAACATGTAGTACCGAGCGCCAGAGCGCTGGCCACTGGCCATTCAGGCCCGACTTCACACTAAAGTGAAAAGAATAAAAATTAATACGAAATCTCTTTTTGTCTGCATTTTTGGATGAAATGCCCCTATGTATTAAGTCCTTTAGTTCATGCATTCGAACAGGAAGAATCGATCCGTAACAAATTCAATAGCAGATGATAAAATAATCAACACCATTTAACGTTTAAATAATCTATGCTATCATTATTAGTTTCATTACACAAAGAAAATCAAATATTTTTATCAACACTGCTTTGAAAATGCTATTTCCTTTGTAAAGATAATGAACAACTATCTCAGAGTGGAGAGAATATGAAGAACAATATGGTGAGGTTTGAGATACTTCCTGATACATATTTACGTCTTATTTTTACTTTCATTTTTGTGGAATACGTTATATTGTAAAATAAATTATATTATAAACATATCTGTAATATCTTCTCGTGTCCATCCTATACGTATAATAATTGTCTGTTGGTATACGTAATTTCCTTATTAAAAAATAAATATTTTTAAGTTTTCAAGTAAAATAAATGTCAGGTAGGAGCCTATCACTTCTATGAGGTTCACAGATCCTGTTAACTTATACTAAACTGAAATGAATACAAATTACAAGAAATGAATTATGTTGGTCTTTTTGGGGTGAAATAAACCTATGTGCAAAGGTCCTTTAGTTCATGCATTCCAATAGTAAGAATCGATCCGTAAAATATGCAGTAGCAGATGATAAAGTAATCAACAACGTTTACCGTGTGAATAAACTATGCCATCATTATTAAATTGTTTTTTAATCTGGTTGCATAAGAATTTTTAATATGCTTTAAATAACAACTCCAATCCTTACAACAATAAAGAAAAAATTCAATTAAATTTCCTTTTTTTTTTTATGTATGAATTTACAGAAAAAATCGTCTCACATGCTGAACGAAATAAAAAAAATGTGCCCAACTATTTAAAAAAAATAATAATCAGATGAAAAAATTATCTGCTTAGGTACAAGAACACTCTTGTTGGATGGTTCTTAAAAAAATTGGATCACTGACTTCTTATGGTTAAGTGCTTATGTTTAAAACATAATAAAAAATTCCAAACTATAATGAAGACAAAAAAATAAAAAAAATTCAGAGAGGCTAAAAAAAAAAATCTCCTTTGTCTGGGTGTTGGAACTAAAATAGCCTGAGTATTTGTAAAATTTGCAAAACCAAACACAAACTACGTGCTTAAATAATAGAAAATGTATTGCTTACAATGCATTTTAACATTATATTTTAAAAAAATTTTATCGAAATAAAAGTTCATTTTTTATTTAATTATATAATTGCATAAGAAAAGAAAGAAACATCATTATTCTTCAATAATATACTTATCCTTTGAAATACTTTAATTATTAACATGGGCCAGTTAAAAATTTGATGTGTATCGGAATTAAACAAAAGATATCATTATAACAATGGAAAAATAAAAAAATATATTTATTAAACTATTATATTGATTATATATATAAATACAATATTGTGTATAATATTGAATATAATACTGAGTACAGTATTGAGTATAATACTATTTGAGTATACATTTCATATTTACCAAAAATATTGTATTGAGTATAATATTGAGAGTACCTATTTTAATATTGAATATAATATTGAGCCCAATACCTTAGTAAATACATTTCATGTTTACTAAAATATTGTACTCAATATTTTAAATATATAATTTTCAATATTTATCTGAAACTAATTAAAACTATATAACTGAAAATTACAGATGTCATAAAACTGTTACTTTAATGGGTTTTGAATATTAATTTTTTAATATTTTAAATTCATAAAATGACAAAATACCTTATTTATATTATTTTTAATCAAAACGTTTAAAGCACTAATTAATTTTCATCTTAAAATATCCATTGCGGAAATATTTCAACCACATAAAAATCTATTTGCTATGCTGATAAATTTATTCAATTACGCTAAAAACATTGTTTTTCCTAATGTTTATGTTGTGGGGGAAAAACTACGTATTCTTATGTTACGATAATTTCATCTTAAAAAAAAAAAAAAACAATTCAATAGACGAAACAAGTCAAATCACCAAAAAAAGTTATCTGAAGCACGAAGCTGAAACAAAAAAAAAACTGTTCTACATTTTTTCCACAAGAAAAAAGTAGAACAATCGATTGTGTTTCGTTGATTCATTCCATTTTTAGAAATGAGAAATATGTTTTGGGCAAATAGTTTCTGTATAAAACTTTTGTACAGGAATGTAGTTTTCAGTTGATAGCTGTTTATCTGAATGAGGGAAAAAGTTTAATTTAATCTTTACTTTTTTTTTTTAACTGTTCTTTTAAACAAAAACATTTTTTTTCATTCATCACTACTTTTGGCTACACATTTGTGGTTCTCCTGTTCTAGTTATTTATGCATCTAATAAATCACAGAAGAGAAGGCTTTCATTGTTAACTGCACCACATTGCATGTAGTATGGAAGAATTGAATTACTAAATATTTCTACTTTAATCTACCAAATTTAAAAAAAAAGAAAAAAAAACCATCGCTTCAAATTTTAACTTGAAATAGAAATGTTTTATAAATTTAACAAATTTCAAATATTTTATACTACTTCTTAAGCTTGTGTAAATATTAAAAACTGTTCTTTTTACAGTTACTATTTACAGGGGTCCATAAAACCCCTCTGCAATTTCAAAAATGTATTAACAAAATAAATAAAACCACATATAACTGGAAATTATTACAAAATTATATGTATATGTTTAAGCATTTTTTTCTTCATTTAATTTAATAATTTCTACATGGACATCATTAGATGCATGAAATTTATCAAACTGGTACACTTGCCATATTCGCTGTAGCATACCCCATCAATGGTGGCAATTCCGCCAACTGCTTTAGATTAATCATGTTCCGTACCTTTAACTCACCCCTGTATACCTCATGTTATTCCCTTGAACTTTTGTCTCTGGGGTTATGTTAAAAATATGTGAGTTTTGCCTAATTTAATTTAATATTCTCTATTTGGACACCATTAATTGCATAAACATATCAAACTGGTAAACTTGCCATGTTCGTTGAAGCATAATCCCCATCAATGGTAGCAATTCCATCATCTGCTTTAGAGTAGTCATGTATTTCCGAATTATTTTATATCCAGGATATTTAACACAATCCTGGATACCTCACATTATTTCACTTGAACTTTTATCTATGGGGTTGGTTAAAGATATCGTGTGTCGAATAAAGGTACTGGGCTGGGCTAATCTAAAACAGATGATGGAATTGCCACCATGACGAGGATATGCTACAACAAACATGGCATTTGTGTACCATCTTGATACCCCTATACAAGCATTTCATTAATGGTTAAATTATGCTAAAGCGATTATGCCAAAAATCTATCATTTCTACGTGATTTTTTCAACTAATGGCGCGGATAGACAGATGTATTATTTAAAATTAAATCAAAGTTAAATAAATAAAAAAATTAAATATGGATTCCTCATTTTTTTGTTATAGTTTTCACTTATATGACTTTTCAGTTGCTTTTGTAATACATTTTTGAAATTGTAGAAACTTTACAGACATCCTATACAATTTAAAAGAATTATAAATGGGTATCTATTTAACATTTATCAAATCTTAACATTGTTACATCAACTGCCCCAGCTACAACTATTGGTGACTATTGTTACAGCACAGACAAAATCAATATAAGAACTTTTAATAATTGTAATGTGTTTTCTCGTTTATAACATCAGGTTACACGAAAATACCATCACCTTAAGATTTTATGGATATTTAGTTGTGTTCAAGACCTAATAAAGCTTTTAAAAAGAGGAAATATAAAGCTTCCACCTAATTTAATTAGCTAATGTAAAATTGTCGGAATGATAGTTTAATTCAATAGTAAGCTTGTATTTTATTCAGAAAGTATTGCTAAGGTGGGCGTAAATAGTCTTCTACTGAGGAAAAAAATGACTCAGCTGCAAAATAAAAACATAAAAAAGATTTTTATCTCTGCCTTCTTACCTTTTAACCTGATTAATTGAAAAGAATAAAAAAAATGGCAAGAAATGCAATAATTTTCCCACGAATGCACATTTTTTCACTTTTATATAGGCTTGTTATTATTTGGGCAAAATAAATAATAACATTCTAAAACTAAAAATATCAAAACTACAATTGATTTTTTTTTTTAATTCACCAAAAACATTTCCTATCTTAGTTGTGAATTTGATATGAAAAAATATACTGATTTGTTTTTTCCTTTTAAGCAAAGTCCATTTTAGCCTACTTACAGAATATTAATTATTTGTGGATAAATGATATTTTTTGCATTTACCTAATATTTTTTACATGAGGTCATTTGTCCATGATTAGGTTTGGTTAACTTAACCACCTTTGGTTACCATTAACAAAGATCCATGCCTCCGCCAGAATTCGAACATGAAGCACCAAAGGCCTGAGCGCTAGCCAATTGGCCCTCAGATCACCATTTGAACACAAGGCATGTAGAAGATTCAGCATCTACATTATCAATATGTTACCACCACAATATGATATTAACTCCTCCAGTTGCGATAATTCGTATTCAAATCTTTCCCCCATGAACCTAACATGTTTGCATGATACCTCGTAACATCTCCAATGACACTAATTAAGGATTCGAATCTTCTTCTACTAACCTAATAGAAAAAAATTCCTACATTTTTCTTAAAAGCCATACCTAGCATAAACACATTCACATAAACTGCAGATTCTTTGGCGAAGAATGCCAGAAGTCTGAAAGTCATTCCTACTCCCCTTGCAGATGTAAATGCCTTGTAAAATCTAAGCTTATAGTTCCTTCTAATATCAAAAACTAAATACCAAATTACAGAACTAAATGTCGATAGAAAAACAGCTACTACTCTTACCAGATTAAGGATGCAGCACAACAAGTATATAAAAAATTCTGCTGATGGCGTTAAAAATACCAAAGATATGGCAACTGCTCTGATGTCAAGCTTACTCCTCATCGTGTCTTTGATTGCCCAGCTGTCGCAGCCGCCATGCATTGTCTGGACCATCTCTCGGAAAGGTATTTATACTAGGAACTGGCAATCAACATAGCCAATGTTATTCGGGAGTACCACGATATTTGATTTCCTTGTATTCTCCACGGGATACGACAACAACATATTAATATTCTGTTTGGATTAACTGGTAACATCTCCAATGCCCATAATTGAAGAATTGAATTTCCCTCTGCGAACCAAATAAGCAGTTATTTCGACATATATATATTTTTTATGGTACCTATTTTCATCGTAAACACAGAACATTCGATATAAGTTAACTGGTAACATTTGTAGTAGCACTAATTGAATATTCGAATCTCCCTCCTCTAACCTAATATAAAAAAAGTCCGACATATTTTTATGATGATACTTATACCCAGCATAAACAAAGGAACCTTCTGTTTGGCCAAATTGGTAATCTCTTCAATGGCATAATTGAAGATTCAAATCTTTCTCCGCGAATCTAATAAAAAATTATTCCGATATAAGTTAATTTTTTTATAATACTCATTCGCAGCCACAGAACACACAGGAATATTCTGTTTGAGTTAATTTATCAAAATTGAAATCGAGTTATTTCAGTTCGATATTCAAACAGCAACATTATAATACAGATGCACATCCATTAGTTTCACATTCTTAAAATCAACAATATTATAATTCGTATAATCAATGTGTGCTTTGTAAAATCTGCGTCAAAACTATTAGAACTGAAAAATCTACGCTAGGCCTCTCAAATTCCTGTGCCTGCAATTTATTTATATTATCTATAATAAAATTATTATTAATCTAATTTATTTATATATTTTTAATTATTTATATTTCTTCTATTCTATTATTATTAAGATTTATTAGCATAATTTAAATGAATTTTAAGAATCACTTATATATATTTTTTTAACTTCAGACAAATGTAATAAACTAATTTTTTGCAATAGTTTAATTTCTCTATAGCTGATACCATAACCATATTATTACTTTTAATTGCATTACCATTCATTCTCATAATATAGAGCTTAATTTGATTACCATTCTGTAAGTGTTTGGAGAAGAGTGTTTCCTCCAGCGCATTGTTTTATGTAATTTGAAAGAATTTTTATGAATTATTAATATGCAAACATAATTATGTTTCTAGCTAGAATTTCTTGGATGAGAATGTTTCCTATGTACAATTTAATATCAGGAATTTGAGTATGCAAATACAAATAAGTTTACAATAAGTTTAAAAGTAGACTTAACCAACGAAGCATGCTCAATGATATAACCCATAGAACGAGGATGGGCAAATATCATCATAATTAACGCATGGTTACAGTTAACGAGCCTACTACTGAAAATAGCTTTCTAGAAATCTAGGGAAATAAACCTTACGAATAAATTATGCTATTCTAAGAGTTTCCTAGAGTAGTTGTTGTAATAGCAGCTTGAGTTTGGAATAGAAAGGAAAATTACTTTAGTATGACTGTTTAAATATATGCTTTAATCATTTAAAACACATTAAATAATCAAATGAATGTTAAATTGAAAAACAATTATTCGTGTGTTTGTTACAGCAACTGAATAATAAATATTCTGCTGTAATTATTCGCGCATATTGTTGTGAATATTTAAATAATTATGTGGTTTAATAATAAATCTTCGTCTTTGTCTAAGTTAAAAATCTTTTTCTTAGTAAAAAAATAACATAATAATTTTATTAAAAATAAAAGAAAAAAATCGTATATCTTAGTAAAAAATCGATAAATATCTTAGATAAATATTCCCTATATCTTAGATAAATCTTCATAAAAGTAGTTAAAAGGTCTTTGTATAAATTAATAAAATATATTTGTAAAAATTTAACATATGTACAATGTTACAAATAGCCTCGATTATTGGTGATATAATAATCTAGGGGCTGGATGGCGGAGTGACTAACCTTCGGTGCCACAGATTTCCGGTTCGAGTCCCGGCTGTGATATGGATGTTTATAGTCGTTAAATCCACTTTAAACCGTAGGTCCCGCTCTAATATGACTGTAGAGCGTTGGATGAAGGGCTCAACCATACCCCCGTACAAATAAAAACATCTCCTGTCTCGACACCTGCCAGTAGGTAAAGGGCCTTGGCCCAAGGCTGGGCTACTGCGCAGCTGCTGCTGATGATGATAATAATTTAAGTCTGTATAAAATTATACTAAAATGAAGGTAAATGTAGTTCTACTTCAAATAACAATTACAAAATAAATTTTTCTCTTCTAATGAAAAAAAAAAAGAAATTGAAAGAAGTGAAATGATTTTATTTTGTTTCCTTTAAAATATTAATACGTTAACTTAATATTATTACTTATAAAATTATGTATTGCATTCAAGTATATGGGTATTGTATTCGAGATCGGATTTTTTCGTATCATTGATCAATTTTTTTTTTTGTTCTTGACTACTTTCAACAATTTTTATGTTTATTTAATTTTTTCGCGACTATTCTTATTGATTTAATTAAATTTATTCCACGAGCTTTTTTTATACATAGCATTTATTTAAATTTATTTCACGTAAAAATAATTAATTAATTAACTAATGCAAAATTGTTAAAAAGGTCGTCCTGGGAAAGTAAAAACAATTTATTTCAAATTGAAAATTAAACTTTTTAAAAAAAAATAAATTTATTTCCACTTAATATATATATGCATTTCGTTTTATTTTTAAATATATTGTTTTGCGTTTTGCTCTTAAATTACATACTAAATATTATGGGTGACCTGTATATCAGCCCAGAGGATTATTTTTTATTTATTTTTATTTTTTTTTTATTATTTAATATATTTTACAGAAAAGATAGATACAGTACAGATACAAATTTGTTACAAGACGGATATGTTGTCGTACAACAGCATATAACCTTAAGCTTTTCCATACCCTTTTACTTAAACAAATTTTAACAATATGAAATGACGGGAGAATACTCCATTTCCATCAAAACATTATATTGTT
Source organism: Caerostris extrusa (assembly GCA_021605095.1). Classification (NCBI taxonomy): domain Eukaryota; kingdom Metazoa; phylum Arthropoda; class Arachnida; order Araneae; family Araneidae; genus Caerostris; species Caerostris extrusa. The sequence goes on along the minus strand of BPLR01011453.1, from coordinate 61,643 downwards.
GTTTGCATATTATACATTGATGGGATACAATAAAATAGCAAAACAAGTCTCAATACTGAAATAAATAAATATAAAAGCCTTTAGATGAAATATATATATATAAATTCAATTTTAGCAAAAAAATTTTTTTTTGTCTCTTTTTCCTATACGTACATGTTGAGGATAATCAGATTTGACATCTTCTAAATATTTGTCCAAATAGTTTTGCTTCTGCCTTCACTTCAGGATGTTTCAGAAATTTGACATTTTCTGCGCATTTGAGGCAACCTATTAGGACTTATTTGGACTTTATTAAAGGGCTATCCCTGCAATGGTTTTGATATCCATCCCTTTGGCAAACTTGAGTCGTATTTTAAACAAAGGTCGTACACCGAAGAAAAACCGGTCATTTTCAAACAAAAATGTATATCAATTTGGACTTATTCCAAAGTGGATATTATTACTCCAAATAGTAAGATACATTTAAAGGCTTCTGAACTCTGGATTGTTACATTATATTGTGCACTGATGCATGATAAACGCATATTTTAATTATTTTCTTTTTCTTTTAAGATAATAGTTAGTTTGTAAAAGATTATTATTTGTTAGCCAAAATTTCGTTTTTTTTTTTTCTTTCTTAACTGTCTCTAAGCAAAATGATATACAATAATTAAATAATGCAGTTCTAACTTTGAGATTATATACATACCATGGAAAATTATTTTAAGACATAAAATTGTTAAGATTTTTTTGGTAAGAAAGGTATGTTAACTTGCTGCTCCAATTGAAATGTTCATTATGTTGTGCAATTCTGGCAATTTTGGTATCAATTGAAAACTGGTATTCACACGTTTTGATTTCATATATCATAGGTGGTTTTTTTTTAATCATTAATTGTTGAGAAAACGGGATATATGAAGAATCAAGATAAACTTCATCATGCTTTGTGAATTCTAAAGTGGTCATGATGCGATAGAAGTTCACAAAAGTCCTTGTTTCGTCTTTTGTATCATCGAAAGTTAAAGTGCGTATAGTCCAAACATAGTCCGAAAAATTCCAGGAGGTATGGAGTTTCAAGATAAACCTCTCACCTGAAAACCAAAGGAGATTGGTGACGATGTTCTGATGACCATTAGTGGGAAACGAACCACTATTGACTAGGAGGGAGATCGGGGCTTTGTTAAATGTTAGCCACGTAAAAATTGAAAACAAACACGTTTGGGTTTGTCTACAAATGATGTCGTTGAATTCCCGGTGAATAAAGTGAAAAATATGGCAGATCAAAATTCTATTGCTTCTTCTTTACTTGCTCCACAATAACATGAGCCAATAATAATAATATGAGTCTATCATATCCTTGCGAAAGCTGATTTGCACTGAAAAAGCTAATGCTTTGTTTTTGTCGAGATTGTCGAAATCCTAACCACTGTAACGATTGTAACCAGATCAAACTATTAGAGTAGACATATATCGTAATCAGCTAACCTAATTGCATACAAAAATACGTGAACTACATCCAGCAAAACGAAAAAAATATCTTCCACCATGACAATGGTAGGCCTCATATGGCTTTAAGAACGAAGGAGAAGCTCCAGGCTCTTTATTATGAAGTTTTATCACATCCAACATACTTATCTGATTTGACACTCTCTGACAACCATTAGTTTCCTTCGATTCAATATTTTATTAAAGGAAAATATTTGCGGAAATTTGCGGTAGATTTCTTAGCTTCAAATGACAGGATGTATTACACATCATGTGTAAATGACCTTCTTGACAGATGGGGGGAAGGTCGAAGAAAATAGTAGTCAATATTTCATTAATTAATCTCACTTAGAGCTTCAATATAAATCAATACTTAATATACTGGAATCACATCGAAAAATCCTTTTGAGAAAATATCTTCCGCACAATCCAAACATTTCTACTTCACTAGTACATGCCTCACTATTATTTTTTGCTTTACTTTGTATTGGTTCTCATGTAAATTCTCTAAAAGGTAATTAATTATACAAAATTACTTTTGATTTGAAAGTTGTAGAAGGAAATATTTTTTTCATTTCGTTTTACGCTACGCATAATAATATAGAAAAAGTTCTTTGCAAATTTGTAGAAATTCCAACAATTATCAAAAAAAAAAAAAAAAAAAAAAATAAGTAAGGAGTTATTAAGAATAAGACATAAGTGTACTCAGAGATTAACCTCTGAAGTAATTAAGACCAAACTGTATTCACCGAATGACGTTTCGTTATAACTTGCGCTTGGTTGTAGCGCTGGCATCCGATCCGGACGGTTAAAGATGACATCCGGATGATAAATAGAGAAGTTTCCGATAAAAAAATTAATTTAAGTAAAAAAAAATAATAACATTAAGTTCTTATATTAGATAAGTATAAATTTCGCTGATTCCCTCTAAATACATATTTCATGATATTTTTTTTATGAGAAAACAAATTTTTTTATTTGTTTTCTTAATTAACAAGAAAGAATCACACATCAATATACAAAGTACGGCATCAAAATATTCCATAGAATAAGAAGCATTTACATTGGAAGATAAAGATGACAAATTTAAACTTGCATGTTTCTGATTGTTTCATTTCCGGGACTAACAAATTACTTTTGTTGATAAAATGGAGGTGATTATCTTATTTTTGGAGTCTTTTACCAGTACAAAATATTTATCTTAATGAAAATTCATATGTAAATAATCATAAATGCTTTACTTTAAAGTTATTCAAAACTAAAGAAATTATAAAGATATCAATTGGAATTCCATTTAAAGTTATTCAACATCTCAAAAATTTAAATAAATGAAATAAATATATATATATATATATATATATATATATATATATATAAGCAAATAATATATTTATACAAAATGAATAAAAATACAATTACCAAGGTATCTAAATAATCAACAAATTGCATTTTAATATCGAATTTTAGAATCTATGTTATTTCAAGATATTTTGATACTATTTTTGCTCCATATACACTCAAAAATTAAAAAAAGAAAGAGACAGAAGCAAAACAAATTTGACTTATTTGTAAAGTCTAAAAACAAAAGGTAAAGAGCAAAAAAGATGCTATATGTTTGACATAATTAATAAAAATTGCGATTTTTACTCCCTGAGCAAATTTCAAAAAAGAACCTATTTACAAAAAACAGTATAACATGGTTAGTGAGATGGTTAATATGGAGTATGTCTCCCAGACGATGCAATACAGACCTTACAACGCCTAGGCATGCTGAGTGTCAAATTATCAAACTGATCTCGGGAATATTACACCACTCATCAAGCAATGCCCCTCCGAAGTTCCAGTTGACAGGTGGGAGGGGTTGACGGGCTGCAATTCGTCGGCCATGCATTTCCCACACATGCTCTATTGGATTCAAATCCGGTGAGTATGCTGGCCAATCCATACGGGTGATATCCTCCAATTGAAGGCATTCGTCTACAATGTTTGCACGGTGAGGACGGGAGTTGTCATCCATAAACAGAAATTCAGCACCCATGGCGACCCGGAAACAAACGTACATGATGTTCCAGAATGACATCCCGTTAGATGTGGCCTGTCATCGTTACACTCTGAACATGCAGGCCAGTTCTGGAACCAAGAATAATTCCCTCCCCAAACGAGCCATCATGCACCACCGTAACAGTGTCGTTCAATGGTGTTCTCTTGGTGGTAACGGGTACCTGGCGCTCTCCATATGAAAGTCCGTCGAGAATCAGATTGCAAACTAAACCTGGACTCGTCGGAAAACCTCACACAGACCACTGTTGCGGTGTCCATAATGCATGCTCTCTACTCCAGGTTAATCGCAGGCGACAGTGAGTTGCGGTATGTGGAACACATCTGACAGGCCTAGAGCATATAGACCAATGTGCCTAAGCGTCTGTTGTCGTACCGGTAGTCTGAATACAGCTGACGAGACAGGTCTGATGCTGTGCTCCGTCTGTTTCTTTTGGCAGTAACTGCTAAATACCGGTCCTCATTCGGCGTTGTAACTCAGGAGCGACCTGTTCTGTAACATCTACTCACATTACCATCATCTTGGAATCGTTGAAAAAGCCTGGAGATGACACTCTGGGCGATTCCAAGTTCCTCGGATACTTCCAGCTGAGAACGTCCACATTCCAGTCGTCCGATAATTCCACCACGTAATAAATCATCCAAATGCTTCATTTGTGCCATAACTATGCGGTTATTGCATTGAAAGGCTTTTAAAGCGCTTGTGGACAATTTTACTTCTTTGCCACCATTCCTTATATACCCCTCTCTTACACTGGCGTCATTGTGACGTATTATCCGCGCCATCTGGTGGTTTCCTGTAATTTGCATATTCTTCTTCAAGATGTGTGTGATAATTCTGCAGGTGAAATTTTTATTTTAGAGTTCAATTTCTGTGTGATTTTGAATTATCCTTAATTTATGGACATGATTGTAAAATAGGGTTCAAGTCAATCATATCGAGCTGTTTACTTCGATAAAATCGCAAAACGAATTTCATTCCATAAATAGGCTCTCATATTTATAATAAAGCTAAGATTTGTATGGTAAAATTTAGAGTTGTAATAAATTTAAAATGCACATTCAGTATTAAATTATTGTTATAATGATAGAAAATCGTGATTTAGATATTTTTCTTCTGAAATCTTCAAATTATATTTAATTTTAGGAATAATCTTTGCTTATCGTTTAATCGGTTTAACATAAAAAAAAAAATCTGTAAATTTGCATAGTTGATATATATATATATTTATATCAATTATAAACAAAAATTTTGAAAACAGAACTGATATTTTTTTTTTTTAACTTAATCATCAATACATTTTTTCGTGCAATACCAATGTACAAAACGTGGTGAAATGCAAATAAATTATTAGTTTTATATTTTTATTTTTGTTCAAATTTTTATGTTTTAAAATTTAATAAATTAAAAATATTATTTTAAAGTTTTATAATTCCCATGAAATAATTTAATATTATAATATATATTGGTCATATCACTCTTAACTCAGATATTTTTAAAAAACAGCTAATTTTGTCCATCTACAAAATATATGTTTATTTAAATTCATTCGTAATTATTCTCATACAATAACACAATTTGTTTTACTTAAAATGAAAAATAAAATCAACTAAGTAAAAATACACTTAAAAAACAATCAAATTTTTGTGCATAAAAATTACTTAGTTACATTTTTAATCTAATATTTTGATAAGATTTTTAGTTTTAGATGGATGTAAATTACTCATGATATTTACATTTGAATTTTTAATATAAAATTTAAGGCATTTTAAATTAAATATTTTATTTTTTAACATTTTTGTGACATTTATTGTTCAATTCATTTCAAAAATAAATAAATATATTAATATAATTTAATTATCTGAATAATAATTTTCAAACAAATATTTTTAAAAATTTATTATCGATAATTTAAAAAATAATATGGCTCATTTAAGTTTACCAGATATTTTTCACCACACAGTAAATAAAACGTACGAGAAACGCAAGAAATCAAATAAAGCAAAACTAGATCTAAGAAAATCTATTTTACAATACAGGATATGATAGTATCTCATGAAAATGAAAAAGCAAAACATTTAAATCTAATATCATGGAAATAAAAGTAAATTGAAGAACACCATCTGTTTTTATGTAAATAAAACCAAAGAAAGTATTTTATTTTTGTCTTTCATTCTATTAAACTAAAAGTAACAATAATATGCCCGCTGAGCGTTCAGTTCAGTATTTACATTTAGTATTAATGAAATCTTGACAATTATTTATTTTTTCTTTATTCAGATTTATTTCTCGTTTATTCTTATTTATATATTTTTTTTCATTTTTATTTTTTGTGATTAAATAAAAGTATAATATACTATAAAATTTTATTATATACAATTTTACTGTTTTTTAAATGAACACAAAAATCATATTACTATCAAATATTTAATTGAATATAACGTATTTATTTTCTACATAAATTTGATGCATGCTTTTCAAATCCCAAAGTCATACAAAAATTTTAATTCATAAAATAAACAAAAGGATTTGATGTTATTTATTCAACTTTTTTTTTATATAATAATAATAAGACAAATATAACAAATATAAAAAAATACGATAAAAAGATAATTTATTATTTAAAAAATTAATAAATAAAAACAATAAAGAATATTTATTAAATTTTGAATTGTTTACTGTTATTTAAAAATCGATTCAAAATGGCAGAAGATTAAATATTGAAATAAAAAGTTTTTTAAATTTGTTTATAAAAAAATTTGTTTTGTTTTTAAATTTATTTATAAAAGGGTTTGTTTTTAAATTTTTTTACAAAATAAATTTTTTCAATACTCACAGAAATGAAAATAAATCCAACTTATCGAAATCCAAATCCAAAATCTCAGTTTATTAATAATAATTAAAAAAACATGATTAATAATATTTTAACAAACTAATCTTTTAAATTTAAACACATACCTGTGACTATGGTGTACCAATTTGGGTACGAATTCGCCGGAAAAATAGGAGTGACATAAGGTGCCCGGACTCCGTTTTCAGCAAGTTTTCTGAATCCCGGAAGTCCGGCAATATCCTGATCCGGATAATCCCACCGGCAACCGTCCACCAGAATTAAAAGTAGCTTGTTAGGACTGTCTCCTTGGTGACTGCCACTATTACTGTAATACCCGAACCCGGACGACAGTTTTATCAGGCAGAGCAAAGCCAGCGGAATGAAAGTTCCGTGCACTGCCGGAGCCATGGTGAATGCCGGATAGCCGTGCGATGGTTTTCCGGGAGAAAGGCGGTGTGTGTGTGTCGGTTTGTCCGCCAGATCGTCTTCTGGCCGTATCTACACGGGCCGCAGTCAGAACCCTCTCGTTGCGGTTGCTCCGTGAGCAGAAGGGAGGGGAGGGGGCACAAATTGAGATGGTGCTCTCGCGGCAAGGATTGTCACATGGCGGGAAGGATTGTTTTTTTCTATGCTGTGACGGGAGGTATTCGAAAGGAATGCCGTTTTAGCATTCTTTAAGGAATAATTAAGATTGTTTGTTATTTTTTTTTTTGTAATGTCAAGTAAGATTGACGAATAGAGTAGATAGTACGAACTGAAAATTAAATTGAAATTGTTGTTTAATATAATCGTTATTAAAGTGTTCCTGTATTACCAATAATATATAAAGTAAATGTTTGTGATGTGTGCGTTATGGAATAATAATATTCAAAAGGAATGCTATTTTGAACCCAATTTTTTTTTTTTTTTTTTTTTTTTTTACCATCATTAAATTTTATGTTAAGTGTAATAGCAATTAAAGTTGGAATTGAAGTTATATGATGTAATGCCAAATAAGATTGGAGAAAAAGTCAGATATTACATATTGACGTTAAAGATAAATTGGTGTTCCTGTAATATTGATGTTATATAATATTTTTTTTTTTATGTTTTTATATAACACTATAAGAAGCATTTTTTTCTGTTTTGGAATGATAATATTCAAAAGGAATGATATTTTAAATAATTCAGATTGCTCATCATTTTTTATGTTAAGTGTAATAGCAATTAAACTTTGAATTGAGGTTAAATGTTGGAATGTCAAATAAGAAAGGAGAAAATTAGATATTACAAATAAACGTAAGAAAGAAATTGGTGAACCTTGTAGTATTGATATTACATAATAAAAGTATTTTTTTTTTTATACTTTGGAATAATAATATTCAAAAGGAAAGTAAATTTGTTATTTATTTCGACATAGTTAAAATTGTTTTTTAAGTTTTGCGCAATGCTAATTGAATTTGAAGAAAAAGTCAATACTGCATAAGGAAATCAAATAAAATCTGATTGATTTCTATAGGGTTAATGTTAGATTGTAAAAAGGTTTGTTTTTTGATATTTTGATAGAAAATACCAATTTGACATTGCATTCAGAATAATCAATATTGTTTTTAATTTTTATGGTGTCCGTAATGTGAATCAATAATACAAATAAATACAGTATATAATACAAATGTTTTTGGTATGAAATGTTGCAGCCTTAATTTTACATAGAAGAAAGGGTTTTTTAATGTGGAGGATTTAAATGTTAAAAAAAGATATATCATTTTGGAATTAATAAAGGATAATTATTTATTATTTTTATGTTTCATTTAATGTCAAATAAAATTGGAGACGCGGGTACATGAAGTACTTAGGATTAAATAAAAATTGATTAATAAATCTGTTGTATTAATTTTACATAATTGAAGGATTTGTTTCCTAGTGTATTGGTATGTAATAGTAAATTTTAAAAATGCAATTTAGCAAATTAATACAAATTAATATTTTTTTTATAATTCTTAAGATTATTACCCCTAAAATTACGGTACTATATACTTATAACTAATTTCAAAATAATTTATTTGAAATTCTTAAAATTTTAAGACAGATAGATCAATTGCCTTAATAGTCAAAGCGAAGTTATATTTAATTTGCTAAATGAGTTTGAAAATTTAAAAAAAAAAAAATTTCTCTTGTGTATCAACAAAATAGTTTTAAGAATATTTTGCAATTTATTTACCAATTCATTGAACCTTTATTGATATATAGGTCACTATGACTAGTATGAAACGAAACTTCCAGCATATTCCCCAGAGGGGTAACAATTACTTATCCTTGGATAAATATTACCGCCATATTCTATTGGTTGACTCGAAAGAAAAAATTAAGAGATCATTTGTTTTTTTTTTTTAATCATATAAATATGATTTTACAGAAATTATATTTTCTGTTATATGAGCAGAGTTCTTTTGTCTTCATTTTATCCAGATCATCCCGCAGGAAATGTTTTCTGGCCTACAAATTAATTTCACCATCCCCAGGAGATTTTGGCTCCAGTAATCTTGTAGGCTTTTCATCTAAGCCATCCCAGTTTGAAATTCCATCGCACTATCCACTCTTCCGTCTCCTAAAATTTTAAAGGTATTAGATAATATAGTGCTTTTTACATACGATTAATCCCTATGCTTTTTCTACCATCGCTAAATCTTCTTCGAGTTAACTCGGCTATTTTAGAGTGGTAAGTTAAGGAAATGGAAGCAATAAGTTATAAAATTAGAAATTCAATTTAACGTTACTATAATATTATAAAAAATAAACATGCTATATTTATAATAATAGAAGATGATTAGGTTTTAAAGAAATTAGTATCTATTCTTATTACCATTTAGGGATGGATTTAATATTGGGTATCAGTAAATGCTCGTCCTTTTCACTTCCACTATTCAGCAAAAATTCTCGAATACATTTTAATAATGTATTTCAAATACTAAAATATGCATTACTTTTGTGGATTTCTGCGGTATTCTATATAAAAAGAATGAGAAAAGAATAATGTGTTTTGAATTTTTGTAAGTTTGCCATGTTTTACATTAGGCGTAACATTAAAATGGATTGATTAAACTTGGGTTAACTTAATTGGTTAATTTTAAAAACATTTTAACCAATTGAAGGTCCATTTCCATTTCTTCTTTTTTCTGCTATAGTTTGAGTGATGCCAAACTATTGCATTTAAAATAGCGTTGTATTCCACAATTTTGTCCCATTAACTACGGGAATAGGGAATAATGACAAACAATAATTCGCGATTAGTTTGTACACTTAAAGAAAACCAACTGTAATGATGCAAGTTAATATTGAATGACACATATGCAAACTAAGGTTAAAAGGTCATTAATTATGTGGACCAATGTTAAAGGACAATTACAACGGACAATCAACATTGAAAAGAACTATACTATTGTAAATCAATATCGATAGATGTATACATATGATGACCAAAGAAATACCAATATATATATATATACATATAATTTTGAATAATTTTGAAAACTTTAAACAACTATTAAATTTCATTATTGATGCTTTTCGATGGATGCTATTTAAAATTAAAAATCAAAATTTTGAACAAGTGTGCTTGCCTTCCATGAGCAGCAAAGGTGAATCTGATACCAAGGTTTTGATAGAATAATTTAATTTTTCAGATCGTAATTCATGTTATTTGAAGAAACATTATATTTGATAATGATTACAACTAGGACAATGATGACAATAACGATAATGATGGCAACTATGGAATAGGGTTATTGATGATCTTCAGTATATGCCCCGATTTTTACATAAAGAAGATGACTTTATTGAAAAGAAAAAAAGAAGAATATATTCTAATAAGAATATATGATATGATCATCATATACATATATATTATGATGAATATGCTTAAAATAAATGTGATAACTTTTTTTTTTTTTGTAATATTATTATTTATCACTTAAAACGAAATTGAGATGATGTGTTTAATTTAAACATCAAGGAATTAAGGTGAACTCTCAGTGCAATTTTAAAATATTACAGAAAAAAATTATATAAACGAAAATTTTTCCTTTTTAACATGGAAAATTATCATGGAATTATTAGTTTGCAAAAAGGATTAAAATAAAATATTTTTTTTATGTTAGGCAAATTAAAAAACTCGATTATATAAAAAAAAATTGAAGAATTAGAGAAATGAAGTTTAATTATTACAAATAATCCTTAAATTGTTCTGGTATTATTTTAAATAACCTAACAAATTATGAAATATGAGTTTAATTTGATCTTTTCCTGCATAAAACATTTCGGTACCGTTTATTTTCAAATGAAATATGTACTTTTATTAGAAAGTAAAAATCCGCAAAAAGATTTAATATTGCTTTAATGATATAGTAGAGAGAATACATTACGTTTGATGCTTATTTAACTATTTGACATGTGAAAACTAACATTTTAATTAATTATAAATGGTTTACAGATGTGTAGTATTAGTTACAATTAAGTAAAATATTCATCTTTTCAGTTTAAGAAAAGGAAATCAAACCAATCCCACACCATTACTAATTCTAATTATCAGCATCATTTCATCTGAGATGTAATATTCTTGGTGAATAAATGGATATATCTATAAAAGTATCTCATTTTATTACTTTGAAACGGCAGAAAAGTGGGTAAATTACTATTTCATAATGTAAGTAAAAGTAATTTTAGCTTATATAGCAATAATAATTTTCTATCTATTTCTTGGGAAAAAAATGAACCTGCTGAGTTTTGTATGATGATTCCAATTATATCTTGTGATGAATTATTTTTAGAATATTCCTTGTGTAATTGGTGTTGCTAAATATGTTTTAATTTAACATAATTGTTAATCATATGATGTAAAAATATAAGTTAACTTTTGTTGCTAAATAAGTTTTAATTAATTAATATCAAGTACATAATCATTTGATGGATATATAATGTGTTTGTTATTCGATTTTCTATGTTTAAAGTGAATGAATCTGAGATTGGTAAAAATTTATGTAATTGATGATAAATGTTTAGCTTGTTAATAAAAGTATATAACGATGTAAAAAATTATAAAAATATAAGATACATAAAAAATCTCATACGTAAAATATTGTATAAAAATGTATAATACATAAAAATTGTTTAAAATATATATGATACGTAAAACATTTGATACATTAAAAATTGTATAAAAATATATGATATATAAAAACTCCTTACTGTAAATCAAGGAAATATTAATAATTTTATGTAGTTTGCAAATAAATAAATTTAACAAAACATGAATGCAAAAGAGGTATTAAAATCATTCATTAAAATAAATAAGCTATCGAAAAAAATTCAGAAGTTTCTTGTAAATTCCCTGTAAATGAACCACAAATTAGCTAAGATTGCAAAAATAATTTTGATAATTAGTACAATATACATTTGTATTACAATGTTCAATTGAAAATCATTACAAATATACAATTGAAAATTTTTTTTAAGAAAACCAATAGCTTAACTGTTTTTGTCGTCGATCGGTAGTCTCTGGGAGGAGAGTTAATGTGTGTACTCTCAAACACATCTCTCACTTGTGTTTGTTCAAATTGCAGTGGTTCAATGTAGTAGCTGCCCTCCTCCAGTGGTACCTGTGGCTAGCCTTGAATCATTATACATTTGTCATTCTCGTGAAAACTGACTTAGGTGCCTGGCATGCAATGACAACAACTACTCAATCAAAAAGAGAAAAAAAAAAGTGTTATCTTTTACTATTATTATTAAACAATATTATTTCAATATTTTTGCATATTTGTTTTCTGACAATATTGGAACTGTACAAATTAATCATTAAAATTATTTTACAATCTCAGCTAATTTGCGGTTTATTTACAAAGAATTTACAAGAATGTTCTGATTGTTTTTGTATAGAATGTTATTTATGTTAATGAAAGGTTATAATAAAGTTTTTAAATATTTGTTTAGTTAAATAGAAAATATTAGTATTTAATTATGCTTTTATATCTGTAATTAAAAGTAAATGGAAAATAAAAGCTGATAACTGGGCTGGTTTTTTATAATGTTTCTTGAGAACATCACTGAAAGTGACATTGAAGTAAAAAAAATAAAGAATTTTTTGAAATGAAATTTTTTCTTTAAATAAAGCCATGAAATAATAAATTAATCATCTATACTTGCAAATTTTGTCTGGATTTCCAATTTTATATTTATTAAAAAGTTCTATAAAAAGGAACATAATTTTGAAATGACAAATTTCAAATTATTTGACATATGTGAAGAAATCCCAAACAGGAAATAAATTAATATCAATGAGGAAATAAATTAGGTTAAATTTATTTTTAAATCACAATAATAAAATAAATTAGATGATGTCTACTTTTTAATAAATAATAATAATAATTACCAGATAAGAACAATATTTACAATGAATCTTTGACAATTTGAAGCAATTTATTCTGACAAACTACCAGTGTTGAAAGATTTTATTTAATACTGCACCAGCAAAATGGATTTCCTCAGCACGTTTAACAAAGCTGCGTTTTTCTCGGCTTAAAATTAACCAAACCATTTCCTTGAATGCCTCACAAAGATTCCGTTATAAATCGTTTCCTTTCACACAGCAGATCCAACATGGTATTCAATTCACTGTTTACTACAAACAAACCCTTCTGAAGACGCAATAACACCGAGACTAATTATCTAAATTAAGGGTTGAGAGGTATCTTGCTGAGTATCTTGCATGTAGCATGTTCAGACCAGATAATCCTCCGTTGCTTTGTAGCACGTAATTCAATAATTTGAATAAAACGATACAATATTTTACCAGTTGGTTTCACACAAACGAGAAAAATACATTTGAACGCTCCCTTAATTAAGATATCCTATTATTTGCAAACATTGCAGATCTGCCATTTTGTCAAATGTTTAATGTAATAAACATTTTTTTCTTGAATTGTTTTTATCCACTCTCTAAGATTAATTATTTGCCAGAACCTAACGAATTGCAATGTACTGTTGGTTTATTTTACACTTTATGAAATTAAAAATAATATATGAATGGCATTGATCAATCCTTTGTTAAGAAATCTGATCAAAATGAAAATTTTAAATTTCTTTATGGCATTAACATATTTATGCACTAATTTTATTTTTATTTACATAAAATAAGATAAAAATAAAGTTAATGATTTTTTTTTAAATTTAAATCACATGTACTATTTCACGGTTAAAATACTACATCTACAAAATTATTTTTTTAAAAATAATTTTGCTCGAAAATATTGTCTTTATTATACTACTGTAATGGCCCATTTGATATAGGTGTTCTTTTACTTATGCAAGGTTATATTACTCCTTTAGACCACGTTAGGATGACATATATAAGAGTCTCATGGATTTTCAAGTATTTTAGTTACACTAATTAATTACACAATTATTAACATTTTCAAATAAATTTAATAATTCTATTTTTACAATTAAAGACAAAATTTTAAGTTTCATCTTCTCAGAGGGCGTTAGAACATTTAAAAATGTCTTCACAACATCATTGTTACACGTTCGACTATCAAAGCTCTGTGCCAGAGTTCCCGATTTAGAAAACTGATTGTTTTACTTATGTCTAAGTACCATCTAAGGACATTATTTGTAATTAGATTCGTTATACATTGAAATTTTTGCTTCTGTATGTATGATGCTTTTGTATATTTGATGACCGAATGATTAGAGCTGCGGCGCTCGGTACCACATGTTTTGGTTCAAGTCTCCGCTATGCTACGGATGTTTATATTGTTTTGGAATCCATTTTAAACCGTATACTCCGGTCTAATATGATTGATGAGCTTTGGGCTGATAACACTACCCATAAAAAGAGAACATATCCTATCTTGAAATCTGCCAATAGGCAGACGGTCTTGGCCCACAATTGGGCTGTTGCATCAAGGAAAAAGATATATATGTCATGACAAATATATTGCAAAAAGGAAATGAATTTCTTGCTTAACAACTATTCTTAAATTGGTATATTTTATTTGTGTCCTAAGCCACATTTTCTTTCAAATCCGGCTCTAGAATATTAAGAGATGATGGAATAATTCTCATAATATCTCCTAAAATCAAAATATTATTAATAATTAAATTTATATTAATAAGAGAATATAAACAATTTTCTTTTAAAATTCAATACCCATTCCTTTAACAGAGTTCTTCATTTGTTTTTCCTATAAATGAAATAATTTTAATATAGTTAATTTATTTCTGTGAATGTAAATCGGATTTTAATATTAATTGCGTTCCTTTTTTTCCAAATAATAAGTAAATATTTTTGTCAAAACATATGATATAACCATTAAATTATTTCATTAAGACTACCAAATTAAAAATATAAAGCTTTATCAAAATTCAATAAACACTATTTTTTTCTTTTCTTTTGGTATCATATAATAATTTTTATTAGAAATAGCTACATTGCCGAATAAGTGCTGAATTAATATTTTCATTCATAAATGCTGAAATAATGATTGAATAATTTACAGAAATAAAGTGATTAGTTTAATTCTACTCATTAAAAAATTTCAAAAAGGATTACATGAAATTTTTTTCTTTCGATTATATTACAATATTTTCATCGAAATTTGAAATGGTTGTTCTATGAATTATAAATGAAGTTGATATTTGTCATCAATCAAATTTTGTCTACAATAACTTTTAACCTTTATAAAAGTTCTTGTTGTAATATTACATAACAAATAGTTATATTGATAGTCTGTGTTTCATAAAACTATAAAAAACACTTTGTAGCATGGAAGCTTTTCAGCTCATTTGATGAGAAGAAGGACTATCGTAAAAAGCAAATAAATGGACTCAAAAGGGGAGAGAGTAAATAAAGGGGGTAGTCACTTTATTTCAGTACATGAGACAAGCCATCAGGTCTTATGAATGATTACAATACCCCTTTAATCGTATGCTAAGTTAAACAGAGAAAAACAATGTTTAATTATGCATGAATTATGTAATTAAAAATAGATAGAAAATAGAAGTTGACAATTGTATTAATTTTTACAATGTTTCTTGAAAATATTACTGATAATGACATTGAAGAAAAGAAATATTTTGAAATTAAATATTTTTCCGTAAATAAGGCGATTAAATAAGAAGTTATTCCTCAATATTACTATTGGCATATGTCAAATAATCACAAAAATGAAATAAATTAGGTTAAATTAATTTTTTAAATCTCAACTATGAAATAAATTACTTGATATCTACTTTTAATAAATAATAATAATAATAATAATTACCAGATAAGAACAATATTTACCATGAATCTTTGACAATTCGAAGCAATTTATTCTGACAAACTACCAGTGTTGAAAGATTTTATTTAATACAGCACCAGCAAAATGGATTTCCTCAGCACGTTTAACAAAGCTGCATTTTTCTCGGCTTAAAATTAACCAAACCATTTCCTTGAATGTCTCACAAAGATTCCGTTATAAATCGTTTCCTTTCACACAGCTGATCCAACATGGTATTCAATTCACTGTTTACTACAAACAAACCCTTCTGAAGACGTAATAACACCGAGACTAATTATCTAAATTAAAGGGTTGTGAGGTATCTTGCTGAGTATCTTGCATGTAGCATGTTCAGGCCAGATAATCCTTCGTTGCTTTGTAGCACGTAGTTCAATAATTTGAATAAAACGCTACAACATTTTACCAGTTGGTTTCACACCAGAGGAAAATGCATTTGTAATCTCCCCTTAATTAAGATGACCTATTATTTGCAAACATTGCAGATCTGTCATTTTGTCAAATATTTAATGCAATAAATATTTTTTTTTTTCTTGAATGATTCTTATACACCATCTAAAAATATTTAGTTGTCAGAACATAACAAATTGCAATAAACTGTTTGTTTATTTTACATTGTATGAAATTGAAAATAATATATGTATGTTATTGCCCAATCCCTGATCAACACGTGAACTCTAAATCTCCTTATGGCAATATAATTTTCATGAGTTAATTTTATATTTAAAATTTTATTTACATAAAACTAGTTAAAAATTATTAATTTAGTGAATTTTATTTTATTTAAACATCATTCCTTATTTCAAGGTTGAAATACTAACTCTGCAAAAATATTTTTTAATACAGTTCTTTTGTAAAAGATGCAACTGTCTTTTTTACGCAACTGTAATGGCCCATTTGATATAGGTGTCATTTTACTTACGCAAGGTTATATTACTCCTTTAGAACACATCAGGATGTCATAAATAACAGTCTCATGGATTTTTACTCATTTGGAGAGATCTCATATTTTAATTATACTAATTACTTACATAGTTATTAACTAAGGATAATTAGCCTATTAAGACATAATTTTAAGTTTCGTCTTCTCATAGTGCGTTAGAACATTGAAAAAATGTCTGCACAAACTTAGTGTTGCCCCATGATTGACTATCGTTTCTCTGTGTTAATGTTCCAGAGTTGGAAGACTAATTGTTTTGCTTATGTCTAAGCACCATTTAGGGACATTATTTGTAATTAGATTCTTTACACATCGACATTTATGCTTAGGTATTTATATAAGTTTATTTATATATTTATTATAAAAATGAAATTAATTTTTGCTTAACAACTATTCTTAAATTAATACATTTTATTTGTGCCCTGATATGACATTTTCTTTCAAATGCGGTTCTAGAATATTAAAAGATGGAATATCTAATCTCAAAATATTATTTTTAATAAACTTTATATTAATAAGAGGATATAAACAATTTTTTGAAATGCAATACCTACTTCATTTACTAGAGTTCTTTATTTGTTTTCCTATAAATGAAATAATTTTTAGAATAGTTAATTTAATTCTGTGAATATAAATTAGATTTTAATAGTGATTGCATTCCCTTTTTTTTTAATAATAAGTAAATTTTTTGTCAAAATTTATGATATAATAATTAAATATTTCATTAAGAATACCAAATTAAAATATGAAGTATTATTGAAAATTTAATAAACACTGTGTTTTTTTTTCCTTTTTTTGGTCTTATTGATGAATTTTTACTAGAAATGTCTACATAGCCAAATAAGTGTTGAATTAATGTCTTCATTCATAAATGCTGAAATAATGAATGAGTATTTTACAGAAATAATGTGATTGATTCAAATTTCAAAAAGATTTTATGAAAAACTTTTCTTTTAATTATATTACAATATTTTCAGTGATATTTGAAATGGTTGTTCTATGAATTATAAAATGAAGTTGATATTTGTCATCAATCAAATTTTGTCTACAATAACTTTTAACCTTTATAAAAGTTCTTGTTGCAATATTACTTAACAAATAGTTATATTGATAGTCTGCATTTCATAAAACTATAAAAATACACTTTGTAGTATGGAAGCTTTTCGTCTCATTTGATGAGAAGAAGCACTATCGTAAAAAGCAAATAAATGGAAGTCCCTCACTGATTCAAGATTTTCTGAATGGGGTAGGCCATTAATCATCGCTCCCAGAAAGGAATGAATCAAAAATCACAAACCGGTGTCCCACGTTTTCAACCATTTGTCAAAAATCACATTGTGCTATTATTAATGTGAATAGCTTTTGCTTCCCTGTGAGTAGCTTTACTTCAAGTTATTTCAAGTTGCTTTCATTAGTGGAAGCATAATTAGAGATCTTCTTTAGAGATATCCTACGATCAGTTACTCAAGTCATTATAAGCAAAGTAACATATACATTTCAAAATTTTCGTCTATGACAATTAAGTGTAATTTGAATTAAAATTTTAACTTAAAAATTAATTAATTTTTTTATGAAATTAAAAATTTATTCCAAACTATTTTGTCATTCATGCCTTTTTTAGAATATTCTTATAAATATTTTGATAAATGTCCAACTTTATCCATATTTTGATAGTGTTCTAACGTTTTCAATCATTTGCCAAAATTCACATTGGGCTGTTATTAATGTGAATGGCCTTGCTTCCATGTGAATAGATTTATTCCATGTTATTTTTGCGTTGCTTTCATTAGTGGAAGCATAATTAAAAGATCTTCTTTAGAAAGATTTCACGATCAGTTATTCAAGCCACTATAAGCAAAGTAAAATATATATTTCAAAATTTTCGTCTAGAACAACTGAGTGTAATTTTAAATTAAAATTTAACTTAAAAAAATAATTAATTTTGTATGAAATTAAAAATTTATTCCATGCTATTTTGTCATTGATGCATTTAGTGGAATATTCTTAAAATGTTTTGAAAAATGCGAGAATTTTAAATAATTATAAAGTTCAGATAAAAATTTTCAGGAGCAGACATTTTAATTAATCAAAAACATGAAATGAATATCAGACCAAAATATAATAATTATATTTGTTGATAATAATTGAATATCATAATTATTGGTTGGATTAGAATATTTCATGGAATTTATTCTATTTGCTAATGGTGATTATTAAATCTCATGTAGAATAATTTTTTTCTTTTTTTCACAGATATATTTATTATCTTACAATATGCTCTTTTCAGAATCAATTCTCTAGTTACAGCAAACTTGATTTAAACTTTCTTCTTTATGATTAATATAACGTCCACTTCTAATTTGATATTTAACCTAAGCTTAAACATCATATTGAATACGTTAGTTTTTAAACAAATGATTAATTTAACAATTAATCATTTGTAAATTAATTAGTAATCTAATTAATCATTTAATTTAAAAAATCATTTCCATAAGTATATTTAATTTTACTGTAACCTTCATTTCGATTATAAGATTAGTTATTAGCTGATTAAGATAAATTAAAAATGAAACTGTATGTAAATTTTAAATACGTTTTGCAATAATAAATTTGTTTTTAATCCCAATCATAAGCCTTGTTTAAAAATAATTGTAATTTCAATTATAAATTACCCATATTAAGCAGTCAGTATTTATTAATTTTTAAGACAAATATATCTTTCCATCTCCAATAAAATCAAATTCTTTATCAAATGTTTTCTTAGAATTTGTAATTTTTTTTTCTCAAAATTATTAAATTATTTTTTTTTTTAATACTTTTAACTTTCATTTGCAAACGTAAAGTAAAATTTTAATAAATTTTTATTTAAAAATAGACTTTAAAAGGAATAAAATTTCCATACCGCTAACTTACTGATATAAATATATCTATAAATCTTATAAATGACAATAAGTCAACTATCAAAAATTCAAATAAGCATACATTTTATAATATAATGCCAAAAACGAAATTCTATTTTAAATGAATTCCCGCGAAATAACTTTAAGGAGAAAAAAATGTGGTTTCTGAGAAAAGTAATTGTTATGATAATTTTTCATTACAATGAATTCCATGCATTAAATTTCTTGGAAAATGAAGCGAACAATATATAATAAAGTGATGACATAAATTTAATGAAAAAATATTTTCATTTGAGAAAATTTTAAAATATATATTCTCCGAAAATTTCAACTTGTATGGTGATTCTGAAGGTCAGATACCGATCCTAAAACATATCATTAAAACAATTATCAATTATTTTTATACATATATTTAAAAAATAAATCTAATTTCTCCTCAAATTTTCTAGATTATAATATCTATTCTTTATATTTCTATCACTATTTTATTAAAAAGCAACAGTTTAAAAGCTTCCCTCTATAGTTCCAAAAAATTAAATACATTAATGGTAATGGTGACAACTTTTATGAAATGTCTTACAACAAGGAAAAAAAGGAAAAGGGAAAATTGGGGAAAATTGGGAAGTTGCCTGAAAGAAGTTTTCCGGGTTTTCTCACATACGACACTGAATGCAGGACATTTACCATTAAAAGTCTCGCAAAAAGCAATACTTTATTTTTATAATTCATCGTGCAATAATCGTTAATCATCGTTAATATTCAATATTGTTCGCTTATTAATAAATGAAATATGAGGCACAATAATTTTTAATATATATATATAAATATATATATTAAATATATTCTATTATTAATTTTTAGTACTTCTCAAAAATTAATATTTATTTCAGTGTGTTTTTAAGCAGAGTGATACATACAAAATATGTGTATTCGTCGTTTCTTGAAATGTTTTTAATCCTTAATGTAATAAATCTCCGATCATTCTGATAAAGATTTATAATCTTCAATATTACTATGTTCTGAATATATAGGTTATTTTGTTTTAAACAGCAAAACAGTAAATAAATAGTAAAATTTCTGCTTTTTATTCATTTTTTATAGCAACTGAATAAATTAAAAGTATTTTAATTTTTACAATTTATCTCTAGAAAAATGTTATTAAATGTACTATATAATTTTCTTATTAAAAATCTATGTTTTTCAAAATAAAGAATTAAAAAAAACCAGATCCCATTTCAATTTTTGATTTTATTTTCTTTTTTTATTTTGTTCTATAGTAACATATTGCAGTATTCATTACTATTTGAATTATTTAATTCTTATATCTAAAAGCGAAATCCTAAACAAATAAATTGAATCATACATTTAAATAAGCATAATTAGCAATACATTAATTTTAAATTTTAAATTAACTATCAGTGGCATTTTATTTTATTACAAATGAATAATGTAATTGTACTATCCATATTTAATAACGTGCACTTTGAAAATAGACACCATAGTTAATTTTAAATATGACCGTTATTCAAAACAACTGTGCTTTAACCAACATCTCTAATAAATTTCAAATAAGGCGCAGCTTGAAATTAATGTGAAACTGTATCCTCAAAGAAAGCCATTTAGTATCCACATTTTCCAAGCAACATTGTTATTACTTTAGCCTTGAATCTTATCAAGAATATATGGTGATACTCAATTTAGCATACTAAATTTAAATAGTTTAAATACATTTTAACTAATTATCATTGGCTGGTAATTTTATTGAATACGAGTAAATAAGACAATTGCTAACAAGGCATTTGCTATTTCAATGGTAATACGCATACATTGAACATTTAATCCCGACTTTCAAATTATTACAATAATTTCCCAAAAGTATAATAATAAATAACCATACCTGTCAAATAGACTAATAATAAATTCACAAAAGATAATAGTAATAACTTGCAGTTACACTAACAATTCCGTAAAAACCTTCACCAATAACTTTCATAACACTAATTTTCAGATTCCCTAAGCAATAATTTGACTATAACATTACCAATGAATAAAAATAACTTTATACCAACAATGAACAACAATAACTTTCATGTAGACTAACAGTGCATAACAATAACTTTCATTTACGCAATAAAAAACCACTAACAATAAATAATAATTTCACAAAAATCCTAACAATAAATAATAATTTCACAAAAATACTAACAATAATTTCCAGATACACTAAACAATAATTTTATCAAAACGCTAACAATGAATATACTATGACTTTCAGATGCAATAAAAATAATTTTGCAAAATCACTAGCAATAATTTCTCAAAACGCTAACAATAAATAATAATTTCATAAAGAATCAATCAATAAATAATAATTTCGCAAAAACACCAACAAAAATAGCAATACCCCTCAGGTACTCAAACAATATTTTCATAAAAACAAGAGCTTTGAATATGACAAATGGACTATGGACTGTAACGTTGTCTGCTCTGAAAGCACACTGGGTTTCAGAATAAAAAAAAAAAAGCCGAATTCTTTCATGTCTGTGCTAGGAATAGGTATGAAAAAATTGTAGACAAAAAAATTTTCCCCTTTGGTCGAGGATGAAAACTGAAAGTGTGAACCTCTAGACGCAACACCTGGGAGTGTTACTTTCATATTGTTATAGCACACTTTGCGATGCTGAAATAATGCTTCAACCTTTGTTAAATGTAGCCTCGACAAGATAACAATAGACGTAGAAAAACAGCAAAATGTAAAGACACAGACAGTCACAGATGTAAACGAAATATAAATTGAAACATACCTATCTGTGGGACCACGCAAAGAAATACCTCTACACGCAGGTACACTAGATCCATTAAATATATCTTGAAATTATAGTAACTTTCTGGTACTAGCCTGTATAAAAAAAATTCGTGAATCACCTTAGAGATAAATTACTGATTTATTAGTTTAGAGTACATAACTCAATTGACTTGTTCACCAATTGATATTTATGCCCTCATGAATTGCACCTGATACGACATTGCAGGACGTGCTACCCGATATAGTCACCTCAAGGAGTCTTGCTCGATGTTTCAGAGAATGCAAATGCCGTTGACTACCCTTTACCATTTCATACCGATTTACTTTGAATTGAAACAGCAGATTTTAAGGACAGCGGATGGATGAAAACCTGATTGTCTCTAACTTCACAATCCAAAATTTATATATATATATATATATATATATATATATATATAAGATTTAGGTGCCATTCATGATAATTGGACAATTTTGTTTGCCGACCTAGGCATATTTACAGCATGGTGGTCATGTTCATGTCATGTTGATAATGTTATGTCTTTTGTAGGAGCCCAATCTTGCATTTTAACATGATAATTTAAGGCCGCACAGGACAATTATTTCAATTGTTGTAGTTCGAGCTTGCCAAGGGCATTCTTGACCAGGTCGATTGTTAGATTTCTCTCCAATAGAACAGTTTTATGGTTTGTTGAACATACACTTCCTTTTTAAATCAGAATGTCTGAGATAAAGTTTGCCAATTGTAGAATATTTGATAAAAATGCCACGACGAGGGGGGTGGGGAGTAAATTAACCAGCCGGCCATTCAATTCTTTTGACATTTGAATCGTATCATTCTTACACTTCTACATTACATGTAATGAAATTCACAGATTCCGTATAAAATTTTCGTGCGACGTTTTTTTTTTAAGGTAAATTTATTCACTAATATACAGTAAATTAATAACTACTACATTATACTCTTTGAGTTTAATAATGCAAATAAGGCAAATATTGCAAAAATAAGCATAAAGGATAAAAAAAAAATATAGTTCTGAAATAAATTGTCTGAAAAACTGCATCTAATTAAAATTGATTATGTAAGGGATTGTAACATTTGAAAGAAAAGATTTTCAAAGTGTTTTTATCTTATTTACACTAACTGTATGTATTTTTTTTTTTTTTTTTTTAGTGTCATGGATGATAAATAATATCTTTCTATCTGTCGCCAGTATTTCAAAAATAAAACTTCAATAAGTATAAAAGTTTTGAAATAAGATATACAATCTAAATTATATTTAAATCATAAATGAGAAACAATTGAAAGGCCTAATGTACGATATTTTGATTTCATTGTACTTAAACATTAAAATCATTGCCTTTTATAAGTCTTGCAGATGATTTCAGGAAATAACATATTAATAAAGAATGAAATAACATATTAAATAAGAAACATGAAATGAAATTTATTATTTAGTATTCTATTTCATCTGATGAAAATGAACATGAAACATATTCATAATGAAATAACATAATAAAAAGGCCCATCTTAAAAATGAAATAACATATTAATAAAGAACATGAACTGAAATAACATATTCATTCATGAAATAACATATTAATAAAGAACTATTCAGTTAATACAAAACATTTGAAAATTAATTAATTAAATATGAATAAAATTTAAAAAAATCTGAAAATTTCAAAAATTTATTCAATTTAAAATAATTGTACTTCCACTCAGTTTGTGCACAAAAATTATTTATTTCTATCAAAACAGTTGAGGTAATTCAATCTTCTATCATAATCAATTAATAGATTGCAAATACTGAAGAAGAAGTTTGAAAAATTCAAACACAATGGATTAATGTGAAATGATAAAATAGTGAATAGAATTCCATTTATGTGCAATGCTTAATCGTAAATGAATCTTTATTTCAATTTCAAAATTTTTGTAACCATGAAATGAATTTCAATATTTTATTATGTTAAGCTTATTTAAAATACAATTTTCAGTATATTACTGAGTTTGTCAACGTTGAATTTCTCTAAACGTGTAATGAATCGGGCATTCTCAATTCTTGAATTAAATAAGATTTTTTTTTTGAAATAATTTTCAGTTGTTATAAATTTAATTTCACAGCGTAACGCTTGAAATTGAATTTATTTACTTTCTTGTATATCTTTCACTTATGTATGTTACCAGTATTAAAAATTCGAGGGTATTAATTTCCAAGAGATTTTATAGGTTTTATTATTATTTTTATTTTAATTTTAATTTTTTTTGCCCTTGTGATCCATGTGGGAGAAATGGGTCCTACTTGGATCATGTACCTTTGTGATCCAGTGAAATTATTTTTCTAAAAGTGTAATGAAATATAAATTCTCAATTCTTAAATAAAATGCAAATTAAATGATTTTTTAAAATCATTTTTAGTTGTTATATATTTCATTTTATAGCTTTAAGCTTGAAATCTAAATAAATAAGGTTATAGGTTTTATTTCTGGGGAAATCTCTTTGAGCCATTTGAACTACATGAGAGAAATCTTTGAAACCAGAGAAATGATTCGTCTAAAAGTGTAATGAAATGTGCATTCTCAATTCTTAAATAAAATAAAAATTAATTCATTTCTAAAAATTTTTTTCTATTGTTACAGATTTTATTTTACAGCACTATTCTTGAAATATAAGTTATTTACTTTTTCTTATACCTTGAGACATAGTATTTCAAGTATATATGCCACACATATTAAAAATTCGATGGTATTAATTTCCGAGAGGATTCTTGTTTTTAATACGCTTTTATTAGTTTCACCTGTATGTTTGTTTGTAACTGACTCTTTGGGCTCTATTTTGCCCTACTTTAAGCGATCAGATTTAATTTAAATGTCATAGACATATCAAGGACCGACGACAATCAAATATTTTGATAAGATTATTATCTCCTCACGATTAGGATCGCCAGGACTAGTGATTTTATTTTAACTCATAAAGAGCAATTTAACCCATGTAGAATGAAAGTACCTAAGCCATTCAAATCTAAGTGGGACAGTGGCGCAACGGATAACGCGCCTGACTACGGATCAGCAGATTCCCTGTTGGAATCCTGGCTGGCTCGACATATTCGCATTTAGCCTTTGTTTTACTCACAATTAAATTATTGTAAGAGCTATAGTTCCAGTTTTTAGAGTTAATCAAACTAAAAGTAAATAAATTATAGTTTTAAAAAACTAAAAACACTCTTTTAGAGTTAATCAAATAAAAAATTATCTTTTAATCCAACTTATCTCTAAAGTAACCTAAAAGTAAACTTTGTATCACTTTTTAAAACTAACTCTGCATTTTGGAAAGAAATTAGTGAATAATTATAACGATTAATATAGAGCACCCCACGCTTTTAGAACAGTCACATTCATTTTCTCGTCTGTAATTTTATTTTTATGTTAACAATTATTTTTTACTTTTAGCTTGATTAACTCTAAAAGCGTGTTTTTCAGTTTTTATTAACTATAATTTATTTATTTCTGGGTCAATTTCTTTGCACTTGTGAACCATATGGGAGAATATTTCGGAGCCAGAGAAATGATTTATCTAGTGTAACGAAATGTGCATTCTCAATTCTTAATTAAAATAAAAATTAAATGATCTTTTAAAAATAATTTTCAGTTGTAATTTTATTTTATAACATAACGCCTGAAATCAAATTTATTTACTTTTTTTTATATATGGAGACATAGTCTTCCAAGTATATATGCCGCAAATATTAAAAATTCGAAGGTATTAATTTCCAAGAGGGTATATGGGTTTTATTTTTGATGCAATGATTTCTCAGTCAATAAAACACTCGTCTGTGTGAAGGCATATATGGCAATGCAGCCACTACACAAGTTATTAGACGTACAATAACATCTTGAATAAGAAAGAAGTATTCGCCAACTCACTCTAGTCCATGTCCTAGAACATTCTTAGTGTATTGCCAGAATAGTTGAGAGAGTAAGAAACTTGCCAAACTGACCATTCAACTTTTATTTTCAAAATGCTTCTTTTGAAGTAACCTAACACAGAAAGATCAGCTGAACTATTCTGCCGATCATTCAAGATATCAATTCAAACTATTCGATAGCTTTCAACTTCAGCTTTATGTTATTGCACTCCTTTACCCGATTCACCTATAGTATCACTCGACACTACGTCGCCTTCATTATCAGAATAAATTTATCTCGAACTCTTGTTTATGGACTATTATTAATATGAGTTATATAGTATCCCAGAAATATTTTTTATTTTATTATTATTCAGTTTTAAGTCAATCATTTTATAGCCTTATATGATGCAACTTTCAATCTTTTTTCTTAAGCAGAAATATATTTCGTCACACTGTAAAATAAAGTTATGCCAAATCCTAATACCTCACGTCAGGCCATCGTATTCTTCTACAATTATTAGCTGCCTTAGCGGTATTTTTCAAAATTATATGTTGTCAGCAACGGAAGACAGAATCTTCTGATCAAGGAGTCACTTCTTTCCATAGCATCCATTGGATTCACCAAATTCCGACAATTGCTGATATTTACTTCAACAGTGGGTAAGATCCTTTCTGATGCACTAGATATACTAGATGTAGTGTGCCTCAAGATGACTATTTAGGAATTGAAACTTGAAAATTGAATGAAATTTAACATCAACTCTTTCTACTGGTTTTTTCATAATGCACAATCATGTTACAATTTCAACAATACACAATCTGCATGTTAAATTTCATTAGCAGTCTGGCAAATCAATCTAGGGGAGCTATTACCTCAAAGGCTGCATCATGCATTTTACCATAATATCATGCATTTTACCATAACATCATGCATTTTGCATCATGCATTCATATGCATTTTACCATAAATTTACTAATTTATGATAAAATGCATGATGTTTTTTAACGAATTTTATTCGTTGAGAATTGACGCTAGATTTTTACTACCGTAACACCTTTTATTACATTTTTTTCAGCTTGAATGAATTTATTATATTCCAAAGAAAATGGTTTCTAATTTTAGTTCTTCATAGTTTGCTCTAGTTTTTCTAATTTAACATTTCGTAATTTAAACAATTCAATTTTAAATAATCTATTTATATATATATTTTAGAGATATTTGAAGAAATTCTTTCATTCAAAATGAATACAAATTTGTTTCCTTTAAAAATTGTTCTTTAACCATGTATTCAAAATTTTCTGTTTATTGGTAAAAAATGTATTACTTTCTCTTTTTGCAAATTTCTTTGTATCCAAATAAAAGAAATACGCAAAATATTTCTTTCTAAAATATTTGTAAATATTCAGTTGCAATTTTTTATGTAAGTGAGCCTCATCTGAATAATAAATCATTCTCTAAAACGAATATTTTAAGTATTGGTAAGAATTTTTACAGCTTAAGAAAAATATTTAATCGGATGTTTTTAATAATACATATAAAATGCAGACATTTTCAGATTAATACATATAAAAATGTGAAGATTCATTTCTTCGCTTAAAAACATAATAAAACTTTTGTGTGTCTCATACATTGTTAATTGAATATTTTGAAAAACGTGACTGAATACAAGTTTCTATTTTAATCTACTAAATACAACATTGAAGGAAAGTAAATTTAAATCAAAGTTTATTTTTTTCTGAAAGTTTGAAATTCATTTTGAAGTTAAAGCATCATTTTTGTCTCATATATCTAACATACAAACTGGGGGAGTGCCATGAATGCAGACTTATGTTTAAACTTTTATCATTCTCTTAAAATGGAAGCTTGACAGGAATTGGTGGTTCCAATTCCTATGAATAAAATATGGAAATTACTGGAGATGAGTATGGTATTTTCAATGAAACATCGAAATGGGATTTTATACATTTTGGAATCATAAAAATTGAAAACATTACTTCAAAGAATTTTCAGATTTCATTCAAGTGAGAATATACACAAAACTGAAGCAAATTAGAATATTTTGAATGGAGTTTTTTTCTAAAATTTTGAACAAATCTTGTTTGATGATTACTATCTTATAAAATGACGTAGATGATAGTTAATTTCGTTTAATCATTCAAATAAAAAATCTTGATATGACACCTTTTTTTTATATAATTCAAATTTTATTAAGGAATCCATTTTTATTCAAATTTAGATAATCTTTTCATCAATTAAATCATAATACCTAAATTTGTTATGTTTTTTGATAAATCCTTCAGCATTATTTGATGTTTATGTTAAAATCGCATAATTATTATTATCATGTGTGAACATGATGTTTTCTTGGTTAGAGGTCCGTGAATTTATCCAAAATCAAAAATAAAACTCCATTGCAAATTATGGAGGAAAATTGTAGTTTGGGCCCCTTTTACTCTTGAAATGCTTCATGAATAACTTTAGTCTTCAAAAATTTGCTGGAGAATTTGGCTTTTTTGAAGTATTTCATATTTTGGTTTTGAAGCACTTTTCATGTTTTGGCTTGGGATTTTAAACATTTGTCTGTGCTGGATTAAAACAGTGATTTGATCAATTTCCTATTCTTGAAATTCATATTTATCATTTTATTGTATTTGGAATAACGTTTTTTATAGAATTTTCAAACTTTGATATATTCTTTTTATTCTACAAACTTTTTTGAGAATAAGTAGAATAGCTTTTGAAAATTCTTTTAGAGATTCTTGAACAATTAATTTTCATGAAATTCTTGATCTATTTAACGTTGTTATATTCATGTGGCTATTGAATTTGATCATTCTTATAGTATTTTCAAAAATCAATTACTTCATATATCTCTTGCCTTATTAAACATTGGTATATTCCTGAGTTTATTTCATCCGTTCTCGAATGTTCACATGATAAGTTGAAATTATAATTATTATATATATTATATATATATATTATTATTTGAATCAATTGTTATCATGTCTTGATCCATTTGCATCAATTATAAATTCAAAATCAAAATGACAGAAAATAAAATTTAAATACGAGCCTCTAAAAGCAAACTACATGCTGAACATTAAAACTTAATTAAAAATTGTTTGATTTTAGAAAATAGCGTTTGTTTAATAAATTAATAAATTAACTACTTAAGCAATTTATGTGTTTTGATCTTATTAAAAATTAAAAATCAAAATGAGAAGAAATAAAATTAAAATACGAATCTATAAAACAAACTACAGATTAAACATTAAAACTTTATTTAAAATATTTGGTTTTATTAATTTATTTTATAAATTAATAGATTAAACATTTAATTAATTTTATTAATTTTAATAATTAGTTATACTTTTAGAATTTCTTTTTCTTGGGCTGAAATCTCAGTAAAAATAAAGGATAGTAAGGGATCTGCTTTATAAATAATTAGAAAATAAATTAAACCATTATATTTAAAAGATTCTTTAACAGTTTTTCGATGTACAAAAAATTTAAATAAGGTTCATTATCTTAATCCATATTTTATTCAGAATTATAACACGGTACTATTTTTAGTTAGGAAATAATTATCTCTAGAATAATTATATGTAATACTTTTAAATAATTGCGTTATACATTTTTGTTCTTGTAAGAAAAAAAAAAAACATTACTTTATTTAAATGGGACTTCAGCTACATATTTATATATATATATATATTCTAAATGGAGTTACTAAAGTTTATAAATTTAATGTCTTTATTTATGTTTAACTTTGTGAACTTTCAAACTATAAATAATTCAAAAATAAAATAGTTCAGATTACTTTGAAAATTATACTTTATTTAGAAACTAGTTAAAGAATTTTCATAAAAGGACTAAATAAAATATTTAAATTTTAAAATAGGACTTTCATAAAGGGATAAATTTTCAAAAACATATAAATGCATATTTCATTTTCAAAATAAACTCAAAATAATGCCATTGAAAAATTCGGTATTTAAAAGTTTTAAAGTTCATTTTAAATGTATATTTACTTTTAATTATAGGTTCTTATTCCCTTATTACCATTTTCTAACTAATTTATGGAGATAAAATTATTCATGCAAAAATATTCAACTGTGTTTAAACAGCCAAGATATTAAGTCAGCTTAAAATTACACTTAATAAAGCTAAAATTATTCATATAAGAAAAAATACAATTGTGTACAAACTTTAAGATATTAAGTTAGTATAAATTTTTAATTTCTAAATTCTGAATATACAAACTTGTATAAATTATTAAAGTTTCCTTTTATGCATCAATATTTTAGTTTAAATAGAATACTAAAAATTTTTTATTAATGTGAAATAATTTAATTTTTTAATTAATAAAATGAAATATTTCATTATTTAATTTTTAACAAAATTTAAAAATGAAATTAAAAACTTAAATAAAAAATTATTTTTTATTAATTAATGAATTTTTTTCAAATTGTATCCAAATAATTTTTATATTAAATTTTTAAAAATAATATTTTAAAAATGTTAATTACTTATATTTTAAAAATGAGTAAATTATTTATGTTTCATTTTTACACATCACATATTTTAAAAAGTTAGAAAACTTAAATTTTTATGCCTGTACTTTTTTAATTTCAAAATATATTTCATTATAAACGAAATCAAATTTATTTTTATAAAATCTTTATTTAAACTGAATCCAAACAGTTTTGTTATTAAATAATGCTAAAAATAAAACTTAATTCTAACCATACACAACAAAAGTAGGAGCTTAATATTTTCTTTTTTTTTTTTCGGCCCAAATTTTAGCTTAGTTACAACGCGTTAAAAATAATTAAATCGGTTTCATTTAAAGCTAAAAGTTATGGCAACAGAAACGCCTCTTGCTGGTTAGCTGTGTAAATAAGCCTTTATTAATCATCCTCTACTTAATGGACGCTAATTAATTAATAGCTTGGGGATCAGTGGTAGAGCAGCGCGAGGCTATTAAAAGTTCTGCCTAAACTACGTACATGTAATGAGTTGGATTTTTTTTTCGTTTTTAAATTACTGGTCACATTAACTCATTAACATTCTTTTATACCCAGGAAGGCTCCTTTTTTTTTCTCGCTTGTGTCATTTGATGCCACAAAGTCTGATCTTTGACCCAAGCAGAAAACTGGAAGATTAGACTTTCTGTAAAAGATGTTTTTAAGCTCTGAAAAAGTAAGTGGATTCTGTTTATTGTTTAAAAGGGGAGTTGGAGATAATAAAAAAGGTAATTTGTCTTTGTCTTTTTAAGTGTCGAATTGCGAAATAATTTAATGATAAGATAGAGAAATTAAGTATCAAAAATAATTTTAACACTTCAATTTTTCAATTTGGTTTTTTGACGTTAGCACGCAAACAACAATCAATATAAACATTTAATTAGAGCTCTTTGCTGACATTAGAACTAACTGAAAAAGTGTACTAAATGAATCTCACTAACTGAAATCAGAGTGAAAATTATATATCAGACATAATTTTTTAAGTCTTCAGAATACAAACTCAGCTTTTTGACGTTACCACATGCACAGAGTCAATGAGATTTTTGTGTGTTAACTGGATTCTTGTTATTGTTTTAAAGGGTACTTGAATATAATAATAAAATGCAATTTGTCTTTGTCTTTTTAAGTGTCGAATTGCGAAATATTTATTGAAAAATAGAGAAATTGATAGTATCTTAATTGTTAATCGTTTGTGACTTAGAACTCACAGGTACTAAGGTTCTTATTAAGGTACTTCTTAAGTACTAAGGTTCCTACTAAGGTACTTCTTAAACTAAGGTTCCAGGTACAAATTCTAAGGAACTACCGCACTCATTTAATGTACTATCACACACAATTTTTAGGTACTAACACATAATTTAGAAAGATATTATTTTCTGAAACACTCACACTGCCTAACTGAAAATATAACGACAGATGTGTATAAAAATTATTTTAAATATTTTATTTGTTTTTTTGGGCTTTATCATGCGCACACTGTCCATTTTAATAACACATTTAGTCACTAACACTAAGTTAATTATAAAAATATTGTATGCAATCAATAAAATCATATATAAAATCTGCAATTGATATGAGTTTGCCTTACAAAATAATACCAATTTCGGTAGAATAATTTTACACAAATACTAGTGAGAAGGTATCAAGTCCATGGTTAATTTCAACACTTTTCTATGGGTAAATGGTTCCAAACATTAGAGCACATCAATATAAAGATGTACAAAACATTGTACATATTTATATAGATGTATACATATATAGATGCTGATATTAATCTCTTAGAATAATTACATAATACTTTATCCTAATGTTCTGGAATACATATACTAGACTACAATAATTTTCAAATATAGATATAATTTATATTTATAATGATATTTTACTATATTACTTTTATCACAGAGATATAGGGAAGTAATTTTGAGTTGCTTTTGAGAATTTTCCAGAATTTTTCACAAAAAAAAAAGTTAATTTATTTCTCTGCCCATATTTTACTCTTTGTATTGTAGTGAACATTTGAGTCTTCGCAGCAGATTTCATGCTTTCACTACTTACTACGCTCTCTTTTACAATTTGCCAGAAGTTATGCGAGAGCCTTTGGCGACAAGCATATTTTTAGTTTTGGTTTCGAAAGGTATGCTGGTGGCAAGAGACTAGTATTCTGCAGCCCTTACAAAAGCTAATTTAATAATAAAACACTATTTTAATGGAATGAGCTCTTGCATACTTTATTTGTGATGCATCTCGATCGTCAAATATAATACTTTGTTATTGATTGAAATAGAAGCAGTATAAATTTTGTATTGGTGTTATAATGTGGCTCAGTTTAAAAACTAATTTTTATTAACTGCGATTATGTATACATTCATGGAAATACTTTTTGGTTACTTATATACCATGGGTATATAAGGAATAAATTAAATTAGAAAAATTAGCAAACGATTCATATTAAAATTTTCTTCAAAATATGAAAGAAATTTACAAAAGCATAAATATTTATTTGAAAGTGAGACTTTTTTTCACATTTTTATCAAAAATAAATGAAATCTATTTCATTTTGAACATTAAAATAAAGATCTGAACATTCAATTGTTTTTCATAATTAATAGAACTTTGCTTCATTAACCATGGAACATAATTTTGTCTTGTACAGGATGTTTTGTACAGGAACCCTATGATAACAATATTTAAGATAACTTTATTTGAACTGTTAAAAACGTTTTAAATTCAGCGACAAAAATGTATTTTTTTTTATTGATTATATACGTAAAATTGTTTCTTCCTTTTCATTTGAATGAAAAAAAAAAAACATGCTTGCTTTTTTTCATGTTTTATAAGAAATAAAAATAGCTTTGTAGTTAATGCGATAAATTTGTGTATTCAAACTTATAACGATAGTATGGAGCATTGGGTTTTAAAGTAATATTTTTGAATTTCAAGGAAAAAAGTACTACTGTAAGTTTAGCTTGTTTATTTTATTATTTTCTGCCATTTTTATAAATCAAAAAATGATAACAAGCTTATACGAACAAAAATGTTAGACTTCAATTTTCATATTATTAAATACAAAATTGAGTTTATAAATATTAATTTTTGCTTTCTGCATTTTATAAAGTGCTATTCAATGATTTCATTTTATTTTGAGTCAAAGTACAACCACCAGCAGTAATAATATTAAAATTATATTTTTACATTATATTCTATTTTCAATATGCTACATCAAAATTTAATATTTATATAAAAGACAAACATTTATATTATATAACAGAAAAAAATGTAAAGAAATAAATTTCAAACAAACAGAAATATATATATATATATATATATATATATTATAATTTTTTAATATAGTTTAAATATTTGCAATTATTTTTTTTGAAATTAATATATTTATATCGATTGTTTTGATAAAAAGTTTAATCTGACATAATGCATCAATGTTAATTTAATTTCTTTTAAATTATATAGAGTAATTCAAATATTTATCAATGCTCAATAACAGAAATTTTGGAAATAAAGATATCGATTATTTTAAGTTCATGTTATATAGATTGTTCTGACTCAAGGTTTAATCTGAAGTCATACCTCAGTGTAAATTTAAGTTCTTTTAAATTATATAGAATAATTCAAATATTTATCAATGCACAATAAACCTCATTAAATAATAAGAATTAATTTTACCTAATTAAGAATTAATTTTTTTCAAATTTAACCACAAGAGTTTAGCTCTTATTTCAAGTATTTTCATACAAATGACTTTTGAAGAATTTTTATTATATATATTTTTTTTTAAATTCACGAAGAATAAAAGAATGGCAATTTTGATTACTTTTCTTTCTTTAGAAAAGTGTGCGTGGGCAGTAATATTTCAGGCTTTCTGAAAGTATTTGAGAATCACTGCTTGGTATGAAGTGTTACATGCTTAAGAAATTTAAAAAGACTCGAATTGAATATTTTATCCTAAGATATGCCAGAAAACAACCATTTCCTCCACATACTGCATTTACTATAGTGTTATCGTTTGTCTCTTATTTCGCATTCTGTCAAGATTTAAACGAAATACTTCAAAGAAATATTGTGGGAGTTCAGGTATTTTGATTTGAAAATGCATCTTCTCTGTCAGAGAACAACGTTATAAAAATATGGAGAGATACTCGGATTTTTATATGGCTCATAAACTATAGATCATCCTTTTTATACTCGATATTCTGTAATCTCTTTGATACTTTGAAGAAAGCATTGTTTAAATATATATATATTTTAAATTGTTTTTAAATTGCAAAAAAAAAATTTTTAAGGTATTTGCTTCTCTTTGAATAAAAAATTATTAGTCGAAAACCAGTTTTCATGCTATAATGCATATGTTACAAAGTAGGCCATGAAAAAAACTAAAATATGTGGATGGATGAAATATTAAAATATTTACTATTGATAGCTTTATATTTAAAGAAATTATCTTTATCGTTCTGATTTGTAATGTTAATTTACTCAATCATTATATAATATCACAATCTTCCCGGTCCAACTCGTTGCTGAATGGCAGCGTGCGCCGCTTGTAAACATTTGGACGGAGGTTCAATCCACTGGCGGTGTTCTTATAAACACGGAAAAAATGAGAGGGTCTGAATGGCCGAGTGTCTAGCGCTCTGGTACTCGGAACCACAGGTTTTGGGTCCCTGTGGTCCTATTAATGTTTGTAGTCATTCGGAATCCACTTTAAGCAGTAGGTCCTCGTCTCATATGACTGTAGAGCTTCACAGAGCTCAGTCAGATCTCTCACCCACACCATTCGCAAACTGTATAGGGGCAATTTAGCTCTAGACACAGAGATGGTGGGGTAGTAGTAGTAGTTTCAAAAAACGAGGAGTCTTCATGGCGTTTGTAACGTTCGGAATCTTGACTATTACGAGTTTTACGAGAAGTTTCAAGGCTTTCTTCCATACAATACACAAATGCGGGGTACTGTCTCCTTAAAGTCCTAAGACACTGCTTCTTTCTTCAGTGCCATGAAGCCAAGTCAGTCCTCTATCAATGGGTGTTCCATCGAAATAGA
The DNA here is from genome assembly GCA_021605095.1 of Caerostris extrusa. Taxonomy (NCBI): domain Eukaryota; kingdom Metazoa; phylum Arthropoda; class Arachnida; order Araneae; family Araneidae; genus Caerostris; species Caerostris extrusa. The sequence continues at coordinate 25,842 of BPLR01011453.1, read as the reverse complement.
AGCTGCCCCCTCTCTTCTCTTCTTCCATGAGAACACGGATTCGTGGACTTTCTCTAGATGTTTCTCCTACCAACTGGGATTTAAAAAAAAGAAGCTTTTTACCAACTGAAATCGCAACACATCTAATAATAATTTATGAATTCTAAAGAAATTGCTCAGTTAAATTATCAATTATTATTAATGGTTTATACAAAAGGCAACAGTTAAATTTCATAAATATACTTATAAACCAATCAGCATAAAATAAATAATAAATTTGAATTAAATGAGACTTAATTATGTTTTATATTTATATAAATAATATTAAATTATTATTTTTATCAATCTTATGAACATCATATTTTATATATACCGGAAATACTGCCTGCCACTAAAACGGAAGATACTTCCTTCTGAAAAAAAGTTCATCTTTTGTGTTTATAAGAATGAAAACTTCAAAATTCTCAAACTTCATCTTAAATTTAATGCAATATGCTGTACCCAATCATATTCGCCATCTTGTCTCATCATTATTTAAAGTAGTGACAGCAACGCTCAGATAGTGCATTTTTATCTGAGCCATACTGCATATTAATTACTCATGTGATCATTGGATTACAATCGAGGATTTGATTAAAATTATAAATATATATATATATATAATTTTAATACAAACTAATTAATTATTTATTTAAAATTTATGTAGATTGTATATTTCCATTTAAACTTATTTAATATAAGAACTTTATATTAACAGAAATCATTAATGTAACAAGTTAAATTCGTAGCTATCCAAATGCAGATGAAATAATTTATTCTCTGAGGCAGTTTATGTGAAGATCATTTTTGTCCATACATCTTCATGAATATTCTTATTCTAATTATTAATCCTTTGAGAATAATTTTTCAATCATTAGCGTTCTTTGATTCAAACTATTCATTGATTAGCAAGTAATCGCTTAGCGTCACTGAGAATTGCAAAGATTAGCATAACAGTTAGCATTTAGTTATGTTTAGAATTCCGTTTTAATAAGTTTCATAGCTTTAGGTTATTTGAATTTGATTTAACAATGCAAAATTATTTTAAGAATGATAATATGCATTTTCTGATTATAACTGATTGATGTCATATAGTTTGTTAATTTTATAAATTGGCAATAAGAATTTAATGACATTTTCTGAAATCGAATAGATTCACAATGGTTAAAAATATGAAAGTTACATAGATAATAATCTGAAAACAATTATTCAACAATATTTTTTCTCACGAATTAAATTGTTTATAGATCTAATGGGAAACTTTACAAAATAATTTGTTCGCTACAAACACATGCGTATATGCAATTTGTTGTAACAAATGGCTTTATTGGGAACCAATCCGTTACAATGAGAATCACACACAAAGAAGGAACAAGTAGGACAAAGCTAACATACAGTAAGCCAGTAATCAATAATAAGTCGGTCACACACACCGCAAAAGTCAAAAGGGGAGAGAGTAAAATAAAGGGGGTAGACACTTTATTTTAGTCCATGAGGTCCCTGGCTTACCCATATAATTGTACGACTTCTCCTAGGAGAAGAGCTTCCCTGTTCAGTACTGGACATTTCAAAAGACATTCTGAATTGATTGTTGCAGCTCTACATATTGGGCAAGTGTTCGAGGCGAGGACATCTATCCTGTTTAGGTGTTACGCAGGACAATTGTGTCTGTCTTTTAACGAAAGCTGGCAACCACTTCTTTATGTGGTTTAGTGTTAAAGGTTGTCCAGCTGTCTTGAATAGCGTGACACTTTTTGACTCCATATTTAATTATGAGTTTGTCTTCCAGTCTCTTAAAAAATTTCTCTACCAATATATTTCACGAAAGATTCTGGTGGTTTTTCAAAGATTCACTTTGCAAGTGAATCTGTTGTTTTGCAGATTCACTTCTCACCAGAAATTTTGTCCCAGTTTAATATTTCATGATGATACCACTCTTAAAATTACAGATAAGTTTAATTACCTGGGGTTCACCTTTGCCAATAAATTTAATTGGAAGTCCTATATCGTATCAGTGTCTGAAAGAGTGATCAATAGAATCAACAATTTGAAACGTCTGATAGGAACTTACTGAGGATGCGCCAGATTTGGTCTCATTATAAACAACAAATCTTTTAATTGGCCCTTGATTACCTATTGCGGGTAACCACTCCTACAAATCAATGAGAACTGCTTTAAAAATTAGAAACTTTGCAAAATAAGGCCTTAAGAGTAGTAGCTGGTGCAATTAAGTCAGCCCCAATCGAGGATATATTATTAGTAACGAAAAACAGACCTGCCCAAGCCATCATTGAAGAACGAGCTTTGCTCTTGTATAAAAACTCATGCTCTTTATTGTTTAACTATTAACCACAAATGATAAACTTAAGACACAACTTGGATTTATTTAAAAGACTCATTTTGCGAGTGAAAATTATGAATTCTTCTAGAAATTTCAGAAAAATGTAAGACCGTTAAATCCCATTAAGTTAGGTTAGATTGAAACAAAATTAAACCCTAAGAATGACATTATAAAGAAGCAGACATATCCAGAAATTTTGGAAACCCTAGCGTTGGAAGCTATATATACTGACTATCCAGAACACAATTAGCTACATTTCTTTACAAATGGATCATATTCTGACTCTCATATGATAACTCTGGAGTGTTTTCAGATATGCTTTTGATGTATGCATCCGCTGTAAAACACAGATGGTGAATAATAAATATTTTTGATGGTGAAGTTCATGCCTTGTATATTGCACTGAAACAATTATTATCCAACCACTATAAGTTTGAAAAAGTTGTATTATTGGCCGACTCCCAGGCTGCAATTCAAGCCATTTGCTCACTGGAGAGCTCTTTAAAAAATGAAATATTTATGTGCCTGGAGCTCATTGGACTTCTAGAGCAGAAGAACGAAAGGGTAGTTCTTTAGTGGATACCTAAATCCGCAATGGTTATTGCGGTATCTACGGTAACGAGCAGGTTGATTTCCTTGCTTGAAAGGGCATTAAATTGTCTCAACCAAATTATTCTGAGATGTTATACTATTCTGTATAACTATATCAAACATTATGCAAATGAGGACCTTTTCAGAACTACCGGAGAGAATAAAAGAGTAAGAATTGGAATGAGACAGAGCTAGATACAATACCAGACAAGCCTCGCAGAAATGCAGTAACTTTTCGGACATATAACAGGACATGACTGTCCGGACATGACTTATATCTTATAGGTGTATATGACCATCCCTACTGTCGTCTTTGTGCCTTTAAATAACCTATGAATAGAAAACACGTGCAATATTGCAAGATACTCCATGGAACTGACTTCGAGATTGCAAGATTTTGGCGTGCCAGAGAGCTCTTGGAATGATGTCTTCGATGTTTACTTTTCTACTGTGCTTTGATGGTTTTTTCTTTCTTTTTTGTATTTGTTTATAGGGATACTTCCAATCATTGGAAATAAAAAAAAAAAATCCTTCAAAATAATATTATGGTTTAAATTATTCTTATATTTATTAAGACAAATATTGATAAAGAAGAAAACAAAAACAAATACGAAAATTTGATATATAACAAATAGATACAGAAGTATAATATATAGATTTAGAAGTATACTATATACAAATAAATATAAAAATGTATAATATATACAAATAGATATAGAAGTATACTATATACAAATGGATTTAGAAGTATACCAAATACAAATAGATACAGAAGTATAATATATACAAATATATATAGAAGTATACTATATACAAATATATTTATAAGTATAGTATATACAAATAGATATAGAAGTATTTTACAATATATAAAGCTCTGTTACTTTTAATCTTTTTTTAATTTTGTATACAGAAATTTCCCTTTGAGGTTAATTTTGTGTATAAATTTAAAAATTGCACATCATTTACTGTGGCATTGAGGTTATGCAGTAAATGACGCTTTTATGTAAATTCCATTATAATATATTTTAATATTGATTTATCTAATAGTATTATCTTATTATTTGCTAACGAAAAAATACATTTTATCATATACTTTACTTCAAATCAAGCATATATTAGAATGCAATCGAAAACAACGAATTTTTTTTCTTTCCATTCTTGCGCAAGGAATAAAAAAAAATTTTCCTTTACAGGAACAATGTAGTAATTGTAAAAAGAATTTCCTCAATGAATGTACAATAGGAAGAGAAAATCGTTTTTTTTTTATTTTACTCTTTTATTCAAAATTGTTAATCAAATATTGAACGTGTAACATAAGTCAAAAGTACATAGAACCTTTTCATCAAACTGAGGTTCTTTTTAAAGTATTTCAAAGAAAAAAACTTGGATCAAGAAAGAAGGGTCAGTTTTCTTTAGAACAGTATTTTTATGAAGAAATATATATTATTTAAATTAAAAATAAGAATTAAGTACAGTGTAATATTAAGAAAAAAGGTATGCATACAAATGGGAAAACATTGTGCAATTTAAAAAAAAAAAACATCTTTTGGAACAAATATTTTCAATTTGGTTGCCACGTGTCACCCTATTTTTTTAATTAATGTTTTATCTTGTATATATTTTGTAAAAAAAAAAGCAGTTTAAATAAATTTTATTAAAAATCTTAAGTTCAATATTTGTATTGAATTAAATTTTTAAAATTAAACTTTTAACATTGTAATTAATGTAAAAAAATATATTATTAGTCTATTCATTAAGTCAAAAATATTTACCTTTGCTATTTATTGCCTTCATGCAAAAGTAATTTTTTTTTACAGAAAAAGAATTAAAATTTAATCTATCACTAATAGTTTTATTAAATAAATTTGAACAGATTTTTTGAACAAATATGTTTTAATACATTAGATTCACACAATCCTCTGGTTATAATTGCTCCTGGTAATAAAAAAAAAAAATTAAAATATTTTTTTGAGATGTATTTATATTTTAAGAAATATAATATGCAGTTTTATTTAAACCCACTCATCAATAATTTATCTATATTATATTTACAAATTATTAAATTGACCAAAGTAAATTCAGTTTGATTCTTGTGAGTAACATAATATTGAAGTGTCTGCCCTCACAGATAAAAGAAAGTTTCAGTTATAATGAAACTTTAGTAATAATAACAATGAAAAATTTATGAATAAATAAATAATTATTAATAAATAAATAATAATTGATAAATAATGAATCGATAAACAAATAATAATGAATAAATAAATAAATATTTTCATTTTAAATACTGAAATAATGAATGTATTCATTATTTAAAATGTGAATATTTTTTCAGGAAATTAATGTCCAAAATAACTCCTGGTTTTAATTCGTATGTAAAGTTATTAGTATTAAAATGCAAATAATTATTATTTTTAAATTAACTTCACTTAAATTATACTAAATATTGTTCTTTATTTATTTGAAATTATATTTTTAATATATATATATATATATATATATATATATATATATAAGAAAAAATATTAATAATCTCAAATAACGTATTGCTAATTGTATTCTGTATTTTTGCATTTTCTAAGGTTTTGATATATATCTTGTAAATTTATAGTTTAAACATTAATAATTATAGTTTTGTAAACATCTTATTCGTGTTCTTTTAGCTTACATGTGCCACCTTGAAAGGGTTGTTCTAGGCCAAAAAAAATGTATATAATATTAAAGATAGTTGATGAGCAAAGTTAAATAAAATATAAAAAGTAACAGACTTAAATAATTTAGACTTTATTAGTTTATAATTTTTATTATAAAAACCGCAACATGGAACTAGTTTGGTATTGTTTTTGCGACATTTTATGCCTAAAATTTCATTATAATGTTTATTTAAAATTAAAAAAAAATTAAAAACATATGATTAATATGACATTTAACTTTGAATTTTAGATGTTAATGCATCAATATCTAGTTCGTTTGAAGTGGTTGCAATTCTCACGGAGATCTCAGCGTGTTCATCAGATATTTTGCTTCTAATGGGCCTCACTCTTATATTTGTTCCCAACAGTACACGCTTCAAATCAATGATGACACGCATAACTCATGTTTGTTCTAAGAGGGATATTTGTCTCTGGGCAGATGTGATTTATTAAATTCTAACAGAGAGGCATGATCAAATTTCTCTTTAAGTGGGATGTCATATTGCCACTCTAAGCATTTCATTTGAAAATTTACTGGCAGAATATCTATATCGACAGTAAATGAAATCCAAAAAATTGATATAATGTAAATATTTTTCCTTTAATCCCAAAATTGATTTTCAAATTATTGTATCAAATTGGTTGATTATTAGGATTATATTCCTTATTAATATCTTTAATAAAAATTCCAAATTGAGTTATATCATCTACATCCACTAACAAAAAAAGAAAATTAAAACTACAAGCTTTACTTTTCTAACCCCTTTCTATAGTTTTTCCAAGTTCATTGATTTTCCAGGCAATGGTTTGATGAGACAAATTGATTTTAGAAATATCGCCTTTCTTTTCTGAATAAATTATATCTGCCACGCTTTCCAGTCAGAAGATGGTTTCTAATTTTTTGCCTAATAAATTAGAGATTGCATAACTAGCCTTCATAATAAATTCTGCATGAGTTCTAAAATTGTAAAAAAAAAATGTTGTTGAAATATAAGACCTTTTTTTTTAGTATATTTTTTTTTTTTTTGTTTCTTTGTATTTATGGTGTATTCCTTGATAAATATCGAATTTGGGAGCATGTTTTAGCATGCCGATTTAAATAATACTATTCGGGGTATAGAAAGCATATCCTTTGAAATATGGTTAGATATGGAAATAGGACAAATTAACCAGGCTACTTTGATGTTCAACTCAAGAAAAAAAGTTAATTCTCTGTCCAGTTTCCATTCAATGATCTTCTATCATTAAGGCATTTCCTTCTTTTAAATATGTTTTTGTTGTTGTTGAGAAGCAGATGTCCTTCTGCAATGAAATATTTTCAAACTATTTAATTAATAATGGTAAGACTAAAATAATAATAGAAATATATGACGATATGAATTTTCATTAAAGAACATCAAGGATACAGATGAGATGGAATAATGAAACATAAAAATCTTCTTATTTCACGCAAACAACAATAATTTTATAACAAAAGATTAAAATCGATACATCATTAACCACTTTGTATTCATCAATCAATTTGCAGAGACACGTACACTCTCAATTTAGCTGCCTTGCCGTGTAACTATAGACTAAACACAGAATTTCCTAACGTAATAACACAAAATAAAAAGTATAATAACACAAATAACAGAATTTTCTACTGTTTAAATTAATTAGTTATAATATACGTCTCTGTCCTCACAGTTTCAAGTGAACTAAATACAACATAAAAGTTCCGTGAGTAAGACAGTTTTGCAATTTAAAAGATGGATGGTTTTAGTCATGCGCAATAAACATGCAACAGAAAAATTAATCATTTGTGTGTGTTAATTATAATTCTTTCGTTCCGCTGTCGCTTCTAGGACGGCCCCTATACATGCTATGGACCACATGCAGCCAGCTGGCATGAGTTGGACAGCTCTGGTATACGTCATTCTTTTAAGAAGACTGTGGACGTTGAAACCATAAAATTTTAATTTTAATTATTACGTTTTACCTTAATTAATATAATTTCAGAAGATCAGCTTTCTGTTCTATTTATACTTTTCTTCAAACCATTTAAACGTTCCTTCTACTCCAAATTCCAGTTTGAATTATCAACTACTATTACAAAAAAATCATTCATAATGGCCTTTTAAATCATGTTCATAATTAAAATTATTATGTATCAATGTTATTATTAATATTATTCAAAATGTCAAAGAATATTTGCCAAAGAAAATTATTCTTTGACAAAATAACCAGTTTAATGCTTGAAAAGTACCTTCTAATATGCACACTTAAAATTATTATTATAATTTATTCTATTATAAATAAACCAGTAATATTAAAATAAACCTAATTATTATTTTATTTATTATTATAATTATGATTAATTATAAACAATAACATTTTAATTACAATTATAAAACAATAATTTCCAAAACATATACATTTTACAATTATACACAATAATTCAAAATTCAAACATAAAAATTGAAATTGAGATGTGACTTTTAATAGTTTAAAAGAAAAATTAAATAAAATAGAAAGTTATCCTAGCAATTAAATTAGTTATGAAAACATTTGATTGGCTCATGTATGAAAAAAAAAAAACGGCTTATATTGAAAAAGATCGTGATATTAAAAAAGATAAGGTCGTGATATTAAAAAGTTAAGATCGCGATAAAAGATAAGATAAATTTAAAAAAGATGCTACAGAAGAATTTAAAATTTTATAATGTTGTTATCTACTAAGCCTTTAACTTATAAAAAATTTATTCCACTGATTTCATTGTATATGCTTAGAAGTCAATAAAACTAACTGTTTGAAAAGTAACATTGCTTATGACTGTGTTTCTTAAATTTTAATTTAAGGACTTCTATTGTAAATGAAAATGCTATCCCTCTAGCCAATATTTCTTATTATTTATTTAAATAAAATACTTGTTTTAAAATTATATAATTAATAATTTATGAACTTTAAATTTACTTACTACAAATTAAAATATTCAAAAATTTAAAATAATTAGTTAATTTATTTTTCAATTTGTCAGTATGCCTCATGAAATCTATTCATAAAGCATATTGCGTATCTCATTCCCTATTTAAGAAAATACTTATTAAAGTCTATTTTTATGGCCTTACTTTTAATATTATTTTTAAAAATTTAAAATCAGGAATACCTACAGCAATGCTTAATTACTCGAAAATTTCTTGCCAAAAATATGAAGAAAAAATCATTAAAGTAAATAACGAATTGTTTTTATATATAAATTAAATTAGTATTTTCAATTGCACGTGTTTTGATTGGAAAAATGATTATGGATTAAATAGTCATTTTTCTGATGGACATTTTCATATATGTGAGGATAACAATTAGCATGCTTCATTGAATTAAATAATTTTATGATTATTGAAATTTGTCTAAAAAATAATCTGCATATATATATATATATATATATGTACAACTAGCAGAACCCAGCATGCATTGTCCTTCCAAAAAAAACACTGTAGAAAGTTACATTTCGCAAAATATATTTTCCATGTTACAATGTATCTGCAGTACTAATTTTCAAGAATATCTTTTGAACGGTATATAAGATGAAATACTGCATCACCATCTGGTGGCATGTAACAATAAAGTGAATAGCAGGAAAATATTTTCCATACTCGAATATATATTAATACTAACTTATTATTATCAAATGCATATTATTACAAAGGGGATAGTATTGAAACATTCTTCATGTTTTGTCAAACACACACAAAAATTTCATCAAAATCAGTCCAGCCGTTTGGGAGGACTTTAGTGACAAACGCATGCACAAAAAGAACCAAACTGCAGCGCCACCTACCGCGTGCAATTGTAAATCCAAACCCTCCAGGGACTACTCAAACACACACAATTTCATCAAAGTCGGTTCATCCATCCAGGACAACTTCAGTGACAAAACACATGTACAGAGGAATTATATATATATAAATAGATATCTGTGTGGGTATGTGTTTATGTGTGAATGTTATATACATACAGAGGAAAAAACATAAAAAATCAAAGGAGAACAAACAAAGAGTGAATTAGAAATATTTTTCAACCTAAAAGTCTGCATTATTCTGGTATTATTCACTGCACGTAACTTGTATAAAAAAAACCATCATAGTATTCACAAAACAAAAAATACATTTCACATTGAAGCTTCACTCAAAAATAAAAAAAATACATAGAAAGAAACTGTTAAAAATACGAAAATACGCATAAATTACTGACTTATCCATGCCACTGAAGTTTTGCTGTACAGCATACATATAAAAGCCTTATATACACAATCAGTTTTTCAAAAAAGGACTTCATATGCACAACACGTAATTTTCATATGTTTCGTAATATCACAATCAAATTTTATAAAAAAAAACAAATAATATTTGGTATATATAAACCCCAAATGCTCCAACGTATATATATGAAAATATATATGACGGTGAACCCTTTTGAATTTTGCTCATGCGCACTTCACATCTTGAACTATACCTTCATGTACTTATTTATTATTTTTTTAAATTTTATATTTCCTGAGAGGTTTGATTTTTTTTGAGGAGTTTGAATGTCAGGTACTGGAGAATTGTATCAAAAGTAACTTAAAATTCCGGGGATAATGAAATTTCAGTTGTTTTTCTTTTTTAGGTTGTTGTCACTGTCCTTGATATCTGACGTTCAAAATGTTCATTAGTGTTTGAGTCACACTTGGCTTTGTGAGACGCTAAAATTGATTCCGGCGATTTTTGAACTGCCTGAATTAATTGAGCAAAGAACTTGCATTCAATTTTGTTTGCGGAACGTTTAGAATGTTGCAGAAGGCATTCGATGAGCACTTTTATATCAGAAGGAAATGTTTAGAAGTGGATGAACAGTTAAAGAAGGCAGAGAGCGCGTTAAAAATACGAGAGCCCTCTGGTCGACCATCAACCTCAACCGACGAAGCTCACGTCCAAAACATTGAATATTTGGTGCTTGCAAACCGTCGATTTACAATTAAAGTCTTTGCTTATGACGTTGGAATTTCAAAAGGTCTGGTCAATTGCATTTTGGATCTCAAACGCATCAAATTTCGATTGGTATCGAAAGCACTGAATGAGCCAGATCACACTACATTGATTCTTCGTGACTTTTTCGCCAGAAACGAAACTCATATCGTTCCACAACCACCCTATTCACACCGTGCGACTTCTGACAATTTCGTAAACTCAACATACCACTCAGTATTAGTAACAACAGTACAAGCAATTGAGTAGCCGTATTTTCATTCTTCTATTTATGTAAGGAAATTTATGCAGGATGATGGCATTTTGCGCAGAGGAAGGGAATAGCTCACACATATTACATGATTGCTCAAATCTATAGCTGTCTGTTACTATGCAACAGCAATTTGTCCAATTTTATCATTCAGAAATATAAAATTCGGATAATTTTTTAATGTGCAAATAATTTTTATTTAAAGAAATATATCAAGCTGTGTTTATATATGTGCATACCCCAATAGTAATCATAGTGTTTTATATCACAATGTTTTAAATAAATATTATCACTCGACTTGCATGAAGATATGATGTATTCATATCATTTACCAAATATCAAATGATCGAACAAAAGCCTTATTTGCAGTAAATTTTATTCTATTGTATATTCTTCGGGTGCATACTTCGAAAGATTGTACTTTCGTATTAAACAAAAAAAAATCTGATCTTATCGGATGTGAAGGAAAGAATAAAATGAAAATGCTTTCTGAGAAAAGGATCTTTCTTCGAATTGCCTCTGAGAAATTCGTTTTTCCTTCTCGTATTAAATATTTAGATAGTGTAGACGAATAAAGTGCTACGTAAACCAGTGGTTCTTTATAATGTAGAAAACATTGCGGCGTTGTAGTCGTTTAAAAATATCCAAAAAAAGAAATGGGGTTTACCTTATATTAACCTTAGATAAGGTATCACTTCCTATTAAAAAAAGAATAAAATGAAAATCAGAAAATTTTATTTAGTTATGTAATTGAAAATATATGCATTATTTTTTATGAGCAAATAGTTCTATGTTGAGTTCAACGAAAATATACAAAGCAATTGAAAAATTGTGAAATGAAATTATGATAAGCATGTACCAGTCATAAGAAAATATTATAATGCATTAATGTGGAATTAAAAAATTATTATTTCTTTTATATATAAAATATAGAACAATAAAAATAATACTAATGATTAAAAGAAAAATATAATAAAATAAAAATAAACTTGTTATTAATAATTTTTGATAGCAACGTATAACAACGTCAAAATTTTTGTTTATATATGTGAACATATATAAATGTTTAAATAAAAACATATATAAATGTTTAAAATATTTATATATATATATTATAAAAATATATAAATATTTATATAATATATATTAAAAAATATGAATATTAAATTTATATAAATGGGTTTATATATTCTATGGGTAAGTTACATATAATAGTTTTTAAATTTTTTATAATATGAATATAATAATATAAAAATAATTTTATTATTTTATACTATGGAAAATGCACTGAAATTTATTATGCATTATGTAAAATGTATAGATCGGCTCAAATTGTATTTATTTTGATAACATTTGTATAACAACAATTTAAAATCTTTGTTTATATATATGGACATATATATATATGTTATGTTTATGTTACATCTAAAAGTTCTTAAAATATTTTTTAATAAATTTTAAATATATATATATATATATATATATATATATTAAATATTTTTATTACTGTATATAAAAAATGTAGCGAAAAGTATTATGTATTTTATATAGAATGACTCAAATTTTATTTTTCTGAGGGATCTAAAAATACCAAAAGTTTCAATGATATATTCCCTTTATTTAATCTTCCTAAATAGCTCATAATTTGATATGATATAACAGTTTTTTGTGTATCCTCGAAAAAAAAATTCTCCCCAATCAACTCCTTATTCAAAAACAAAAGCCATGAAACGAATACCATGAACACATCACCAAATTCAGTATTCCCAGCTTTTAGATTAGATTGGCAATGATGTTGTCAAACTGGGAACGATTCAAACTTTTGTATAAGACATTCCGTATCCTACTTCTAATGACGTCACACTCGTCACTATTACAGTATCTCACAAAGTGTGGGTGGAACTAATCAAGCTAAATTTATGCTGCCAAAAACTTGTGACGATCATCTAAAAACTTTGGCAAAAGGAGAAGAAATCCATTTAGATGCCAAACTGCAGCCGCCATGTTGAAGATTTTTCTTCTTAAATCTACTTTCTTAAACTTTTCAACTTTGAGAAGAGAGGATATTGTTATGCCCATGAAGCCTTTTTTGCATATAAATGCCACAGTAATTTTGTTGTTTTGTTTCATTATATTTTTGTATTAAATAATGAACATCATATAGTTTACTAGTTTTACAATACAGAAATTCAATATACAATTACAGTTTTGCAATGAAATTCAATATGCAATTACTGTTTTATAATTCTGAAATTCAATATACAACTATAGTCTTAGAATTCTCAAATTTAATAACCAATTACCGTTTTACAATACTGAGTTTGCAAAATTCCGTTTTTATTTATAAAAAATGATAAAATTAACAAATACTGAAATGCTTACAATATACGCCTATGTTAAAAATGTTCTGAATGAAGTATTTTGTTACAATAATTTTTAACCAGACAGTTTCTAATAATTTTGATATTCACACTTGAAGCAGGTACCTCTTCAAGTAATTTCCATTATTGATTTTCATTAATTTTAATTGATTAAAGGTGATTTCCTTTTTGCAAGAATTATTCCATGCCTTCTTGAGGACACGTCCCACAATTTCATGATCACTGATTTACACATGTCCATAAATTAAGGATAATGAAGTTCAGGCAAAGAAAGAGACAGAAGCAAAACAAATTTGACTTATTTGTAAAGTCTATTTATTAAACAAAAGATAAAGAGCAAAAAAAAGATGCTATATGTTTGACATAATTAATAAAAATTGCGATTTTTATTCCTTAGAGCAAATTTCAAAAAAAACCTATTTACAAAAAAAGTATAACACGGTTAGTATGATGGTTAATATGGAGTACGTCTCCCGGACGATGCAATACAGGCCTTACAACGCCTAGACATGCTGAGTATCAAATTATCAATCTGATTTTGGGAATATTACACCCCCTCATCTAGCAATGCCCTCCGAAGTTCCGATTGACAGGTGGGAGGGGGTCGACGGGCTGCAATTTGTCGGCCAAGCATATCCCACACTTGCTCTATTGGATTCAAGTCCGGTGAGTATGCAGGCCAATCCATACGGGTGATATCATCCAATTGAAGGCATTCGTCTACAATGTTTGCACGGCGAGGACGGCGTTGTCATCCATAAACAGAAATTCAGCACCCATGGCGCCCCGAAACAAACGTACATGTTGTTCCAGAATGACATCCCGATAGATGTGGCCTGTCATCGTTAAACTCTGAACAGGCAGGTCAGTTCTGGAACCAAGAATAATTCCTCCCCAAACGAGCCATCCTGCACCACCGTAACGGTGTCTTCAATGGTGTTCTCTTTGGTGGTAACGGGTCCCTGGCGCTCTCCATATTAATGTCCGGCGAGTATCAGACTGCAAACTAAACCTGGACTCGTCGGAAAACGTCACACCAGACCACTGTTGCGGTGTCCACAATGCATGCTCTCTACTCCAGGTTAATCGCAGGCGACAGTGAGTTGCGGTAAGTGGAACACATCTGACAGGCCTACGAGCATATAGACCAATGTGCCCTAAGCGTCTGTACACGGTCTGTCTTGAAACTGTCGTACCGGTAGCAGAAGAGAGCTGACGGGACATGTCTGATGCTGTGCTCCGTCTGTTTCTTTTGGCAGTAACTGCTAAATACCGGTCCTCATTCGGCGTTGTAACTCGGGGGCGACCTGTGCTGTAACATCTGCTCACATTACCATCATCTTGGAATCGTTGCCAAAGCCTGCAGATGACACTCTGGGATTCCAAGTTCCTCGGATACTTTCAGCTTGTTACGCCCACATTCCAGTCGTCCGATAATTCTACGAAGGAAAAAAATCATCCAAATGCTTCCTTTGTGCCATAACTATGCTGTTATTGCACTAAAAGGCTTTTTAAAGCGATTGTGAACAATTTTACTTCTTTCCACCATTCCTTATATACCCCTCTCTTACATTCTCGTCATTGTGGCGTACTATCAGCGCCATCTGGTGGTTTCCTGTAATTTGCATATTCTTCTTCAAGATGTGTGTGATAATTCTACAGGCTAAATTTTTATTTTAGAGTTCAATTTCTGTGTGATTCTGAATTATCCTTAATTTATGGACATGAGTGTAGATTGTATATATTTCACAATGTCAAATTCAAATTTTCCTGGCTGGTAAATAGAAAATTCAGCAAGTTAACTCTTGAATGTAATGGTTTATGAAAATATAAGTTAATTTGTTCGATTTTAACTGTTTTTACATTATTAAAATAATTGATCTACTTTTCGATGATTATAATATGTTTACGGCACCAATTTGGTTTCAAACAATGCTTTACAAAACAATGTATTTTCTTCGCCGCTGGAGCAGAAGGTATGTAATGGATACACAGTAACCCAGAGTGTATTTATGGGACTATTATATGGACACACCCCATGAGACTATTCTATTCATCCACAGTTTATCATCATAATTTTAACCAATACTACAGTACATCCTCTTTAGAATATGTGTTCAATGAAATAATGTGCTCAGTTGTGTTTTTATGTTCAATGAAATAATGTGTTCAGTTGTGTTTTTGTGTACAATGAAATAATGTGTTCAGTTGTGTTTTTGTGTTCAATGAAATAATGTGTTCAGTTGTGTTTTTGAGTTCAATGAAATAATTTTGTATTTCAAACAATTACAATAGCCGTATTTGCTATTCAAAATTATATTTTTGTCAGACCCTTTGAATGCATATTTAAAAATTCTTTAATATATCCAAATATCTAAACAAATATTTGACAAATTACATAATTAATATAAAAATATCTAAAAAGAAACTATCATGTAATAATAGAAATGTTATTAATTGTGAATGTAATAATTAAAATTGCCTTCAAAATTATTAAAATAAGTATTATCAAAAAGACAAAATCAAATTATATTGAAATGAATACTATTTAATAAATTTGAACAATTTTATGGAATTTATGTTTGAATAACAAGTGATATTTTTTTGATTTTTCAGGTGATTCGATTTTACAATCACTTTCCGCTCCCCTTTTATTTTGGGTTCTGAAACCTATTTGAAAATTTCCATCTGATTTAAATCTCCAGTTTTCTGGGCAGGTTACCAGACACGAGCAACATTTTCAATACTTTCCGCGCCAAAGGGTTCCCCGAAACCTTTATACAGGAATCATTGCAAGTTGGAAGAGCTTTATTTATCCGTGTAGAAAGAAATTCGCTTTTTCTCAGATCTCCTGAAATTTTTAGCTCGCTATTTTTATCTCACACCCTCAGAAGTGCTTACATTCAAGAGCTTAACCTTTGGTAAAAAGTTCTTTTATTCATGCTCAGAGAAATCAGAATTTGGTATTTGAAGAAAATGTGTGATTTAACGTGAAGCCTCTCAGCAATACCGCGGTTGTTTCAGTTTTGCTCTGGCAAAAATAGGTTTCGACGCCTTTTTGCCAAAGGTTTGGTTGAACTTAACGTTTTGGCACGATCAATTTCTTTTCAATAATTTCTATCACGCGGGCCTTGAGAGGCCTGGTCGATAGAACATTAGGTTTCCGAAGTAGTTTCGAAAACCAATAAATTGAGTTGAAGAGGAAATTATTTTATACAGCATAAGCATGATGGAGCATATACCATATGTTGTTGTTATCGTGTCCATGGATTTAAAATATAATTATTAAAGTCATATCAAGTCAAAAGTCTTCACGATAGCGACCTCCAGCAACGGCGACGCTTCACTATACATGACTTCTCTTAAGTTGGCCTCGATTGGTATCATAACCAATTTCGAAACATGGGGAGTGAGTGCTGGCCACTGTAGAATGTGCTTCTGTGTTAGAAAAGCGTTGGGGCAATTTTTGAGGGGATGTATTCCCTGCATATACCTTATACCAGGATTATATTACATTTTGAACTAGGATCCAGACTCAATAAAAGAAGCAGCATCAAAAGTTTCCGTATCTATAACAGGTATGGTTAGACATATAGAACCATATAACATATTATTATACCTAAAAGTAAGGCTAATTATTTTTTTTTAAAAACTCTTTATTTGTTCTTCCAAATTTATTTCATCGCCTTCAAAGCAATCCTCGCCGGTCGTATTGCAATTATGCCAACTTTTTTTCCAATCCTCAATGCATGCGGAAACGTCATCGGCAGAGATGGCCTTCAAAGAGAGCGCCGATTCACGTTGAATCTCTTCAATAGACTCAAAACGGTGTCCCCGGAGTGGTCTTTTGAGTTTAGGGAATAGCCAGAAGTCGCATTGTGCTAAATCAGGTGAATACGATGGGTGTGGAACGATATGGGTTTCATGTTTGGCGAAAAGGTCTCGAAAAATCAATGCAGTGTGAGCTGTCGCATTCCTTTGTTTTCGGCACCAATCGAGATTTGAGGACCAAAATGGAATTGAACGACAATTTTGGAATTCCAACATCATCAGCAAGGTCTCTAATTGTAAATCGATGGTTTTCAAGCACCAAATCTTTAATTTTTTGGGCCTAACCTTCATCGGTTGAGGTTAATGGTCGACCTGAGGGCTCTTTGTCTTCAACGCGTTCTCTGCCTTCTTTGAACTGTTTATACCACTTATAAAAACATTTCTTTCCGAAATAGGAATGCTCACCGACTGCCTTGTGCAAAATTTCATAAGTTCTGGGAATTTTGAATTGAAAATAGGTCTTACCTTTTGGACACAGCAGTATATCCAAAATGGAACAATTAATTTTATTTGAAAAGATTTTCTTTTATTTAGAAAATCTGTGCCACGGAGAGCCAGAGCGGTAGTCACTTGGCCATCAGCTCCATATTTATCTCTCTCTCTTTCTTACTCTTTCACTCTCTCTCTCTTAGTATATATATATAAGATTTGATAATATATATTTAGAAGTGGAATCCTTTCCACAAATCTCTAATTAGATGTCTTTAAACATGTTAAATATTGACAATCTTTAATTGTGGTGTTTGTGCGCGTGTAAAGCAAAGCATTAAAGGCATCTAATTAAAGACATTCAAAACATTTAAAAACATCTAATTAGAGATTCGTGGAACGATTCCTCTTCTAAGTCGAACATAAAGATATTAAGGGAATTATACTTCCTATACTCAGTCAAAATATATTTCCTGTCAGGATGATAGTTTGTAGACAGGCACACACAGGTTATGCACAGGTTTGTGCTAATTATGTTTTCTATCGAGGTTTGAAACTATAAACTAAATGTCTCTGAGGCAGCGCCGATTACGATCAACGCCGGTTACAGTTTTCGAGCAACCAGATTAATACAGTTAAAATTAAAGCATTATTTTTCCCTGTATCTCGATGATATGATTCAAATTCTTATGACCCAATAAATATATAGATATGTATGTCAATGTTGTTTCCATATTTTTAACAACATAAACAATATTATTCATTTAAAATTCTGCTGCTTCGCTTTCAATTTTGCTATGCTGAGAAATATTTATGTAGAGTATTCTGAGTTCCTATCTACAACCATTTTAACCATTGGTAATTATTCTTTACCATATGTTACGTAATGTTTAATAACGATAAACATATTATATTTTTGGAAAAAAACATATTTATAGATTAAAAACACTATATCAAATTATTTTCATATATGTTAGTCAGTTAAACTGCATAGTAATCTTAAATTTAAAAAAAAAAAAAATTTTAAATAACTATGAATTACATATCACTAGGGTTTCATAAAATAACAATCTTTTTGTTGTCAATATATTTAGCCATGTTATTTAAGATAACCAAATAGAAGATAAAGAAAACAGATGCCACTGTGAGGAATGTGGAAATAAATGGCTTCCTAAAGGAGGAACATTAGCGATAGAAAGTAGTGTAAAAAAAAAGAACAGAAAAACAAGATGGAGTAAAGTGAAGAAATTCAATTTTACCCTATCGTACAAGTTTGATAAAATTGAAACGTCTACCACCGAGAGGCGATATTTGAAGGAAAAATACTAAACAGAACTCGATACTTTACTTTTATTATTTCATTACTGCGTGCGAGGTCGTCGAAATAGGCGTAAAATTCGATTTTTATTAGAGTAATGGTTTTCCATCCTTTCTGGCTCAGTCAAGGTCATAATTTGAACGTAACACGAAATAGAAATAGCGATAACATCCACGTGAAATTGAAGTTTTGGATTTTCTGTACCATCGTTTTTCATAGACATGGTTTGACAAAATAAGGCTAATATTGCTTGGATTAGGATGTACAGATTAATCTAATAATTCGAATTATATTGTAAAGACTTTATAATATTTAATTATTCAATAGCGATATGAAAAATATATACAATTTCAAATTTTTGAGTTTTTTTTTTTATCTTTCATGCCATTATATTTCATAGACTTTGGTTTGATAAAAAATTAATGCTGCACGATTACCATGTATGGATAAATGTAATAATTCGAATTATCTTGTGAAGACTATATAATATGGAAACTTTCAATAGCAACCTGAAACATTTATATCATTTCAAATTTTTATAAAATTTTTAATTGGATTTTTGGATCTTTGGCTCCATAGTTTTTAATAGATTTTGGTTTAGTAAAATAAAAGAAATATTCCTTTAATTAGGATGGGCAAAAAGTAAATCTATGAACAATTCAATCTAAAACGTCAATGCGCTGTGAAACAGATCACTCGTCTGTAAAGTATTAATCGACAAACATAATGTATTTTTGAAAATTTTTTATTTATAGATGAGAAGCCCATTATAAAAATTAATATATATATTTGCAGTTTATACTGAAGTAATCTTGATAAATATAAAGAAAAATTGAATTACATATCAGTAAGCTTTCAAAAAAATATTTTTGCTGTCAATGTATTTAGGTATGTTATTTAAGCTACCTAAATAAAAAGATAAAGAAAACAGATGCCACTGTGATGAATGTGGAAATAAATGACTTCATGGAAAGAATATTAGCCATATAAAGTTGTGTAAAAAGAACAGAAAAACAAGATGGAGTAAATTGAAGAAGTTCAATTTTCATGCAAGTTCTATAAAATTTAAACGTCTACCACCAAGGAGCGATATTTGAAGGGAAAAATACTAAACGGAAAAGATACTTTTTTTATTATTTCATTATTGCGTCCGCGGTCGCCGAAATAGGCGTAAAATTCGATTTTTATGAGAGTAATGGTTTTTCCATCCTGTCTGGCTAAGTCAAGGTCATAATTTAATTTTCCAGTCAAAGTCATAATTTTTACGTGAAACTGAGTTTTGGATTTTTAGTACCATCGTTTTTTCATAGACTTTGGTTTGATAAAATAAGATTAATGGCTTGGATTAGGGATGTACAGATAAATCTAATAATTTGAATTATCTTGTGAATATTTTATAATATTAAAACCTTCAATAGCGCCATGAAAAATTTATATATCGTTTCAACTTTTATAAAAATTTTTAATTGGATTTTTCAATCTTTGGTGCCATCATTTTCCATACTATTGACTTTAGTTTGATAAAATAAAGTAAATATTACTTTAATTAGATGGACAGATTAATTTGTGAATAATTCAAATACTTTCTAAAAACAACATGGAGATTTTACATCATTTAAATTTGATACAAATTACTTCTGTTTTTTTTTTTATCTTTTTTTTTTTTACGAAAAGTAAATTATTGTTACATAGTAATTTTAGATCAATTAAATTAACAAAAATTTATGATGTTTTTATAGAATTTTCACATTTTTGAAACTAATTTTACAAATGTTGTTTCCATATTCATATTTTTGTTTAATCAATATTTTCTATGTGCTTTCACGAATAATTATAAAAAGTTCAATTACTTCTAATAATCAATAATTATTACGTGTTTCATAGCTTCAAAATTCTGATATTTAACGATTTTAAATAATAATTCGCCATCCATTTAATTGCCCTTTCAAATAAAATTTTTTAAGCGATTAAAAATCTTTAAAAATATTATTTACAACACATTGCAGCAATTGAAAAATTGTAGATAAATTAAATCGAGAAGTAACCGTATGATAAAAATTTTAAATAATTTGTATTACATTAATAGGGCTTTCACAAAATATTAATCTTTATGTTGTCAATATACTTTGCTATGTTATTTAAGCTACCCAAATAAAAGATAGAAAAAACAAATGCCACTGTGATGAACGTGGTAATAAATGGCTTCCTAGAAGGATCATTAGAGATACAACGTACAGTAAAAAAAAAATAAAAATGAAAACAAGATGGAGTAAAGTGGAGAATTTTCAATTTTCGTGCAAGTTCGATAAAAATTGAAACGTCTACCACTGAGAGCCTTCGGAGGCAAAAATACGAAACAGAACTGATGCTTTACTTTCATTATTCCATTACTGCGTCCGCGGTCGCGAAATAGGCGTAAAATTCGATTTTTGTTAGAGTAATGGTTTTCCATCCTGTCTGGCTCAGTTAAGGTCATAATTTCAACGCAACATGAAACTGAAATAGTGATAACATCCACGCGAAATTGAAGTTTTTGGGTTTTCAGTACCACCATTTTTCATAGACATTGGTTTGATAAAATAAGGTTAATATTCTTGGATTAGGATGTACAGATCAATATAATAATTCGAATTAAAGTATTTAAGAATATTATATCCTTTAATAGAAACATAAATAATATATATCATTCTAATTTTTATAAAATTTTTTTTTGGATATTTTTTTTTATTTCCAGTGGCAGATTATGAACAGTTACAACAAAAAAAAAAAGAACAATGAAAAAAACATACAACATGCAACAACAACATCAAAATAATAAAAAAAAACATGCTGAAACAAAATTCATTAATCGAACAATAATGCCAAGTTGCAGATCTTTTAGCCACTAAAGTGCTTCCAGGTGCACCACGGGGAGGTAGATCTTCAGCGCACCCCCTTATTTGGATATTTAGTACCATCATTTTCATAGACTTTAGTCTGATAAAATAAAAGAAATATTGCTTTAATTAGGATGGACAGATAAATATGTGAATAATTCAAAATATGTGAAGATTTTATTATATTCAAATACTTTCTAACAACAACATGGAGATTTCATATCATTTAAATGTGATACAAATTACTTCTGGTTTATTACATTTTACTCACATTTTGGTTTGTCGCGCTATGGTCATCTTGTGCACACGAGGGCTAAATAGACCGTGGCCTACAGTTTAAAGCGGATTCCGAACCCCTACAAACATCCATGACACAGCCGGGATGGAAACCTAGTTTTGAACGCCACAGCTCAAGCCACTCAGCCATCAGGCGCTGCAAACGTATTATATCTTTAAATTTTTATTTATAGACTGTCGAAGCTCAATATAAAATTAATATATTTTTCGATTATTTGACAGATAAAATTGCGTTTTCAACTTAAGATCAAATATTAAATAATTTGAATTACGTATCAATAGGTTTTCATAAAAACAGAAACTTTTTTGTTGTCAATATATTTAGCCATGTTAATTAAGCTACCCAAATAGAAAATAAAAAACAGATGAAACTGTGATGAATGTGGAAATAAATGGCTCCCTAAAAAAAGAACATTAGCGATATAGAGGTGTGTAAAAAAAAAAAGTAAAAACAAGATGGAGTAAAATAAAGAAGTTCAATTTTCATGCAAGTTCGATAAAATTGAAACGTCTACCAACGAGAACCGATATTTGAAGGGAAAAACACTAAACAGAACTGATGCTTTACTTTTATTATTTCATTATTGCGTTTGGTGGTCGCCGAAATAGGCGTAAAATTCGATTTTTATTAGAGTAATGGCTTTTCCATCCTGTCTGGCTCAGTCAAGGTCATAATTTTTAACGCAACACGAAACAGAAATAGCGATAACATCCACGAGAAATTTTAGTTTTTAGTACCCTCGTTTTTCACAGACTTTGATTCGATAAAATGAGGTTAATATTTTTGGATTAGGATGTACGAATGAATCTAATAATTCGAATTATCTTGTGAATATTTTATAATATTAAATCCTTCAATAGCAACATGTAAATTTATACCATTTCTAGTTACCACTCAGTTTATGCGCAAAATTATTTATTTCATTCAAAACAGTTAAAGTAATTCAATCTTCTGTCATAATGAATTAATAGCATGCAAATACTCAAGAAGAAGTTTTAAAAATTCAAAACACAATGGATTAATGTGAAATGATAAAACAGTGAATAGAATTCTATTTATGTGCAGTGCTTAATCGATAATAAATCTTTATTTCAATTTCAAAACTAAATATTGTAGCCATGAAATGAATTTCAATATTCATTATGTTACTTATTTAAAATACCATTTTCAGTATATTACTGGAGTTTGTCAACGTTGAATTTCTCTAAAAGTGTAATGAAATTGGGCATTCTCAATTCTTAAATTAAATAGAATTAAATGATTTTTTTAAAAATAATTTTCAATTGTTATAAATTTAATTTCACAGCGTAATGCTTTAAATTGAATTTATTTACTTTTTTGTGTACCTGAGACATAGTCTTTCACTATCTATTCACTTTTGCATAATTTCACTTATTAACATCGAATTTTTAATACTGGTAACATCCATGTTACCAGTATTAAAAATTGATGTTATTACCTTCCATGAGGTTTTATAGGTTTTTTTTATTATTTTTTTTATTTTCTTTTAATTGCCCTTCTGATTCATGTGGAAAAAATGGATCCTACCTAAGGGCACATGATTCATCTATATCATGCGCCCTTGTAAACCAGTGAAATTAGTTCTCTAAAGTGTAATGAAATATACGTTATAATCCTTAAACAAATGCAAATTATATGATTTTTTAAAATAATTTTTTTAGTTGTTATGAATTTCATTTTGGCTTTAAGCTTGAAATCTAATTTATTTACTTTTTAAATATCTGAGACATAGTCTTTCAATTATATAAGCCACAAATATTAAAAATTGATGGTATTAATTTCAAGAGGTTTTATAGGTTTTATTTCTGGGCAAACATATTTGGCCATTTGAACCACATGGAAAAAAACTTTGAAACCAGAGAAATGATTTCTCTAAAAGTGTAATGAAATGTGCATTTTCAATTCTTAAATAAAGTAAAAAAATTAATTCATTTTTAAAAATTATCTTCTATTGTTACAGATTTTATTTTACAGCACTAGTCTTGAAATAGAATTTATTTACTAGTTTTTATATCTTGAGACATAGTATTTCAAATATATATGCCACACATATTAAAAATTGATGGTTTTAATTTCCAAGACGATTCTTGTATTTTTTATTTCTGGGGCAATTTCTTTTCACTTGTAAAACCATATGGGAGAACATTTTGGAACCAGAGAAATGATTTATCTAAAAGTGTAAAGAAATGTGCAATCTCAATTCTAAATTAAAATAAAATTAAATGATTTTTAAAATAATTTTCAGTTGTAATTTCATTTACAACGTAACTCTGAAATCAAATTTATTTACATTTTTGGGCAGGAGATATAGTCTTCCAAATATATGCCACAAATATTAAAAAATTCGATGGTATTATTTTCCAGAGGGTATGTGGTTTTTTATTTTTAAACATATTGCTCCCTGTGAACCATATCAGAGAAAATTTAAAACCAGAGGTGCTGTCCTCTTGAAATGTGTAGGCCAATTTTAAAATCAACAAAATTGTCTAAACTAAATTTTAAAAATATCGGAAATTTGTAGATCAGGGAACTAGCAAAAGACGAGTATGCAGTGAATCGGTATCTCAATCTGTATCTGTATCTCTTCTCACCTTTGGAGTTCCGAAAGCTTCCCCAAAAGCCACAAAAAAGGTAGGAAAGTGGTTGAGCAAATATTGCCAAAAAGGAAGAGATCCGTGCTCGAAACAGCGGTTATCAAATGTTATGAAGGTAAAGCTGGGATGCTATGGTCTAAGGGTCTTTATAAAAGATGATTAAATGCCATGGTGCCTCAGAAAACTGTGTGCATCTTTCAACAGCAAGCAAAACTGTTCAGTGCAGAGGAGTTCCAAGAGCCTACACTGTTATCATCAAAACCCCTGAACTTAAACGGATTTGTTACTGAATAGCATCTCTTTTTACACAACTGCAATAAATTCCGCCAAGCGACATACCACTACAAACGGATTCAACGATGAATGGTCTACGGGTGTAGATTTCGTTAAGGATACCACAATGAAAAATTACTATCAATCGTTCATCTTGTAGTGATATAGACAGACACAGGTATACATGGAATTATTCTACTTATCATGAATTTCTTAGTCAATAAAAACACTCGTTTGCGTGAGAGCATATATGGCGATGAAGCCGCACCACAAGTTATTAGTCGGGCAATAACATCTTGAAGGAAGTATGACTCTCAACTTACGTCCATGTCCTAGAACCTTCAGTGTATTGCCAGAATAGACGAGACAAGATAGCGAGAGAGATAGTAGTATGTTATAGAAGTAGTTGTATTTACTAGATAGTAGAAAGTTGAATGCCAAACTGGACCATTCAACTTCTTTTTCAAAATGCTTCTTGGACAAACCTAACACAGAAATATCAACTGAACTATTCTGCCGATGATTCAAGATATCACTTTCGAAAACTAGCCGCTAGCTTTCCAACTTCAGCTTCATATTATTTACTCTCCCAGATACACATATAGTATCACTCGACACTACGTCGCTTTCATCATCAGAATAAATGTATCTCGAACTCTTGTTTAGGGACTATCACTATCAGTTACATAGTATCCAAAGAAGTATTTTATTTTATTAATATCTGTTTTAAGCCAATCATCTTGTAGCCTTTATGATGAATCTTTTTCAATTCCTTCTATTAGTTCACACTCTTCCTATAGATACCTGGTTCAAATTCATATCTTGTTCATAAAATACTTTTTATTAATCCACCAAATTCAACACATTTTGAACCAGTGGAGGGCACTTGATATTAATACAGTTTTTCAAATATTAATT
>BPLR01011452.1:0-48772 GCA_021605095.1 Caerostris extrusa | reverse complement strand
ATGGTTTCCATACGACAAGCCAATAAGGGGTTCGTATTTCTTACAACAAGCAAACAAATTCCAATTGACAAGCTGCCTAATGTCATGGTTTCCATACGACAAGCCAATAAGGGGTTCGTATTTCTTACAACAAGCAAACAAATTCCAATTGACAAGCTGCCTAATGTCATGGTTTCCATACGACAAGCCAATAAGGGGGTTCGCATTTCTTACAACAAGCAAACAAATTCCAATTGACAAGCTGCCTAATGTCATGGTTTCCATACGACAAGCCAATAAGGGGGTTCGTATTTCTTACAAACAAACAAATTGACAAATTCCAATTGACGACAAGCCAATAAGGGCTGCCTAATGTCATGGACAAGCTGCCATACGACAAGCCAATAAGGGGTTCGTATTTCTTACAACAAGCAAACAAATTCCAATTGACAAGCTGCCTAATGTCATGGTTTCCATACGACAAGCCAATAAGGGGTTCGTATTTCTTACAACAAGCAAACAAATTCCAATTGACAAGCTGCCTAATGTCATGGTTTCCATACGACAAGCCAATAAGGGGGGTTCGTATTTCAAACAAGCAAACAAATTCCAATTGACAAGCTGCCTAATGTCATGGTTTCCATACGACAAGCCAATTTTACAACAAGCAAACAAATTCAATTGACAAGCTGCCTAATGTCATGGTTTCCATACGACAAGCCAATAAGGGGGTTCGTATTTCTTACAACAAGCAAACAAATTCCAATTGACAAGCTGCCTAATGTCATGGTTTCCATACGACAAGCCAATAAGGGGGTTCGTATTTCTTACAACAAGCAAACAAATTCAATTGACAAGCTGCCTAATGTCATGGTTTCCATACGACAAGCCAATAAGGGGTTCGTATTTCTTACAACAAGCAAACAAATTCCAATTGACAAGCTGCCTAATGTCATGGTTTCCATACGACAAGCCAATAAGGGGTTCGTATTTCTTACAACAAGCAAACAAATTCAATTGACAAGCTGCCTAATGTCATGGTTTCCATACGACAAGCCAATAAGGGGGTTCGCATTTCTTACAACAAGCAAACAAAATTGACAAGCTGCCTAATGTCATGACAAAGCCAATAAGGGGTTCGTATTTCTTACAACAAGCAAACAAATTCCAATTGACAAGCTGCCTAATGTCATGGTTTCCATACGACAAGCCAATAAGGGGGTTCAAACAAGCAAACAAATTCCAATTGACAAGCTGCCTAATGTCATGGTTTCCATACGACAAGCCAATAAGGGGGTTCGTATTTCTTACAACAAGCAAACAAATTCCAATTGACAAGCTGCCTAATGTCATGGTTTCCATACGACAAGCCAATAAGGGGGTTCGTATTTCTTCAACAAGCAAACAAATTCCAATTGACAAGCTGCCTAATGTCATGGTTTCCATACGACAAGCCAATAAGGGGGTTCGTATTTCTTACAACAAGCAAAACAAATTCCAATTGACAAGCTGCCCTAATGTCATGGTTTCCATACGACAAGCCAATAAGGGGTTCGTATTTCTACAACAAGCAAACAAATTCCAATTGACAAGCTGCCTAATGTCATGGTTTCCATACGACAAGCCAATAAGGGGTTCGTATTTCTTACAACAAGCAAACAAATTCCAATTGACAAGCTGCCTAATGTCATGGTTTCCATACGACAAGCCAATAAGGGGTTCGTATTTCTTACAACAAGCAAACAAATTCCAATTGACAAGCTGCCTAATGTCATGGTTTCCATACGACAAGCCAATAAGGGGGTTCGTATTTCTTACAACAAGCAAACAAATTCCAATTGACAAGCTGCCTAATGTCATGGTTTCCATACGACAAGCCAATAAGGGGGTTCGTATTTCTTACAACAAGCAAACAAATTCCAATTGACAAGCTGCCTAATGTCATTTCCACACCAAAATATAAGTTCCATTTCTTATAAACAAGTTTCCATACGACAAGCCAATAAGGGGTTCGCATTTCTTACAACAACAAACAAATTCAATTGATTTCTTACAACAACGACAAGCCAATAAGGGGGTTCGCATTTCTTAAACAAGCAAACAAATTCCAATTGACAAGCTGCCTAATGTCATGGTTTCCATACGACAAGCCAATAAGGGGGTTCCTTACAACAAGCAAACAAATTCCACAAGCCAATGAGGGGGTGGCTACATCTGAAAGTTATTTCAGGTGGCAGTAACTTTCATCTGTGTATCACGGATCATTCATGGTATATTTCGTTGAACACAAGAATTTAATGTAAAAAAATAGTATCCATAACTGAGAATAAATAGTATCCCATAATCAATTTCATAATGGTAGGAACAATGTCTATGAAATAATTTCTGATTGTTTTTGCAAATGAGGTATTTGCGCTTCCACGCGTCGGTTCTTAAATTTATTAAACATTTAATTTACAAATTTTGCACTATTTCGATTATTGACTTTTTGATGGAGCTGAACATGAACAAGGTCATGAACAACACATTGACTGGTAATAAGGTAACTACACTGCATTCCGGCTGACATTTTAAGGGTGATTGTCTGTATCTGCATGTCGTATGAGAGAAAACCTAAAATTCTATCCAGGAAGTCAAATCGAAGCTAAACCTAAAATCCCTATCCTTAATCCTAATTTCGTGTGACTACAACGGACCTCGCTAGAGGATGTGCCCACTGCATGCACATGTTACCATTGAGTCACGAGTCGGAATGTTTTCAACATTAGCTTATCATATTGGTCCACAATTTGGACAGAGAACGACATCTACTACTACTACGCCACACCACATCACTTGTGCCTAGAGCTGAGTTGCCCTTATACAGTTTGGGAAATGACGTGGGTGAAACGAATGGACGCAAGATGTGGGCAGATGAAATATTTTTGCATAATTCACTTTTGAAGATACAGAAGCTG
The DNA here is from genome assembly GCA_021605095.1 of Caerostris extrusa. Taxonomy (NCBI): domain Eukaryota; kingdom Metazoa; phylum Arthropoda; class Arachnida; order Araneae; family Araneidae; genus Caerostris; species Caerostris extrusa. The sequence continues at coordinate 45,836 of BPLR01011452.1, read as the reverse complement.
AACAATGGGGAAAATTCTTACAAACACAGAACAGGTTTTCAAAAATTTTAAAAATTGAAAAGGATGAATTATGAATTGCGAAAATATATTTAAAAACGTTAGCAAAGATATTAGAGAAAAAATTAAAGCAATGTAATACAATACACACTACATAGAGATTATACAAATCAGAGAGCTGGAGGAATAATAATGAAATCATTTGTTATAGAAATTAGAAAAACAGTAATAGCTAATAAATAAATAGACGGTAGAAGCAGTTGCTGCAAAAATTATGAACAAGGTTAATAAAAAGTCAGGAGATATTACATAAGAGATAATATATGCTAGGTATATAACTAGAAAAAAATGGTATTCACATAAAAATTATTGATTATGCAATTTGGAGTCTAAATTAAATAGAAAAACGAACTGTTTCAAATTTTGTGTACCCTAGAAATACGCTCATGCACCCACTTAAATTATATACATTATAATACAAAATTTCCTTTGATACATACGTAAATCCACGAAATAATATTACCTACATATTATGAGTAAAGAGCATCATAAACTAGATAGCTCACTGAATAAAATTTTAAACAATGCAGAGTGTTCATTATACTAACCGTCCATCCACCTCCATCAGTATCCATATCACAGTAAACCCTTAAGGGTCTATTGTTTGTGGTATTACTCTTGGGCATTATTGTATAGACACCACTGGTGTTTGCTCCAGAGGCCAAGATTTCAGAGCAATCCCTGGGCCCATCGCCTGGATCCGTATATGCACCTTTCCATGGTAAAGCATTATAATCGGCGGGTTTAGCTGATTCGGATTTACCACTATTGCGAGATTTAGATTTCTTGGATTGCTTTAGTACTTCGCTGGGGATATTCACAGGCTCAAGATCTCTGAAGCTGATTTTGGAGCCTTTATCTTCAGTTTTATCTGTTTGTCCATTATGAGAGAATCCAAATCCAGAAACTCTAAATTTGGAATTTGTGGGATCTGTATACTTATCTGGAAAAAATTTCACTAATACAATCTTGCAAGAAAATATAAATATTTATCAAAAAGAAAAATCATGAAACATTTGGTATGGTTTGAAAATATTTTTAAGCTTTAAGTAAAACAAAAAACATCTAAGTTTTTAAACAGTAAAATTAATTAATTAATTTGAATATAGCGAGATGTAAAATTTTCATTTCAAATCTGTACGAAATCCTTGAAATAAAAATTGACCCCAGCATTTCTGATGTATTCTTGGTTTTCGTTTAGAGTAAATAAATATTCATAGTCTGTAGTTGGATACTATGAAATCAAAGTTCTTGGCAGGAAATTAATTAGTGCTTTATTACAATTTTAATATCAGTAGCAAGTGAGAAAATCAATGCATCATTCTAGAATACTTTGAAAGCATTTTTAAAGATAAGGTTTTAAAATCCTGTCAACTATCACATCTAAAATAAAAAAAAATATATGATGAAGTTTTATTCATTGTATAAAGAAGAAAATCAAAAAGTTATCCAGCAAAATAAATTAAATGAGAGGTAATAATTTATAAACCAGCAATTTTTTTTTTTGAAAATCTTACTGTTTTCTTCATTAAACATTTAGAAAATTTGAAAGTCATATATAATATGTATTAAATCTATAATCAAAATTCTCAATAGTGGACAGAAAATTTCTAGAATTACTTAATATTTATTCCTTTAATTGTTAAAGTATTCCCCATTTATATCAATCATAGTGAATTGTATTTTAGTACAATATTCAATGTTTTTTATGCACTCAAACTTGATGGTTTGATTTGGTCGCTCTACGGTCATCTTGTGCACACTTTAGGTTAAACAGACCGGAATATACAGTTTAACGTGGATTCCGAACCAATCAAAATTCGAATCTGAAACCTGTGATACAAAGGCCACAGCGCTAGCCAATTGGCAACCATGCAGCCCAAACGTGGAGAAATGATAGTATGCATCAATATGAACAAAAAATGCAATGGAACCTAGGGTCGCAAATGACGTTGAGTGGATGAAAATCACAAAAAGGACGACGTAGAAATAAACATAGAAATTACTTAAACGTTTACTGGGCAACATAAGAGTAACACAGCTGTGATGTACAGAACAGGAAAAATTGTTACAGTATTTGTTTAAATTATCGCCCTCGTACGCCATTGTATACGGTAGAATAACGTACAAATTAAAAGAGGTTTTGTTGGATTCTCCTGCTGCGATCATGACAGACAGTTTGACATTATTGAGGCATTTTGGCAGCGTTTGCCTCCATATACCTCTATCTTGATGGTTCCTTTGGAGGTAAATGATAAGAGAAATGGCTTGCTCAGTAAATGAAGCAAAAAAAATAAATAAAAAAAGAAAATATAGAATAAAATCAACACATAGAGAGAGCTGAATAAAATATTTATTCATTTAGTATGTTCAGAGAGGTGCGCGGACGTTTATTGTTGGTAGGTAGACTTATGTCTAATCAGGTAATCTTTTAACTAAAGGATTTTGATTGTTAGGAGTGTTATCATAAAAATTTGTGGCTAATTTGTGAATAAAATTTTTAACGTTAGTAATGTCCAAATCAGTCAAGATGTCATTATTTCGCATGCACCATAATGCATCAACTGCCATGCGCAAAACCTTTTTTTCTCCAAAATTTGGATGTTCTTAATTCTTGATTTGCAGGCGGATCCCCATGTTTGCCTAGCATGTGTAATAATGGGGCTGCGATCATGATCTTCGCTCTTAGAACTTATAGTATATCCACTGGTGTATTATAAATAAGTGATTTTATGTGAACTCAGAAAAAAAAAAAAAGAATTAGGTGCAGGTGCGTCGAATGTGGAGGCCAAACAAAGATGCCTAAACGTCAGATTAGTCTTGCTGTATACATGACATCGAGGTGAGTGGATATGTCGTGGTAAAAATTAGTGGTGCAGTACCGTGAGTTGCTCTAGGTATCTAGGGTCACAACTCCGATGATAAGAAAAAAGGGGAGTGGGAGAAAATGATGATTTCCGAAAGACTTTCTAGAAGAAATCTCGGTGAGTCCTACCAGGGTTCTTGTATAGTTATCAGGTAGACTAACGTCGCAGGTATTACTAAAGTAGCAAGTAACCATACAAGTAATTTTTACCACTACCATCTATTGAATTACTTACCCTCTGTTAGATCAAGCCCGTTAGCGTTAGCATATAAATCTTCTGCTATCTGCATCAAAATACTTGTAACCTTATAAGTAACTTTAACTAACAAGTAACTTTTACAACTTACATCGCTTAAATTGTTTCTTAAAATACTTATCCTCTTTAGGATCAAGCCCGTTAGCTTTGGAATATAAATCTTCCGCTATCTGCATCAAAATATTTGCTTTTTGTCTTTCTTCGCAAACTGTTTTGGTTTCTTTTGTAACATAATACCCTGATAATAGAACTAGGAAAGTCATAATGCAAATCAGTCCGCAGCAATAAGCATGGTCCCTAATAAAAATGATTCTGTTATATTTGCTTGTGAAAATAGAATACAATTCCAAATGTAACAATTTATGAAATACTAAATGAGAGCTTATTAAGAATACAGCATGATTAGCATGATAATAAATTCTGCGTATTTAAAAGTATAAATAAAGAGAAAAAAGATTTATGTGCATATTTGTTTGTCTTTCTTAAAAAAATCAGCATTGAGATATCATATTAAATTCTTCAATATGACATATTAAATAATAACTGAAATACATTCATCGCATTTTAGTAGTTTGTGCATAGTCATAAAAAACTTCTCAATCATATTTTATTTAATATATGCTAATGTTAATATTTCTAAAACACATATTACAGCAAATTTATATAGTTACGATTCAATTTTCCATGTTTTCTGCAATTTTGATTGAAATTGCTAATTTTGGACAGTTTAAATCGCGGGAAAATGTGACAAAAATTAACATTCAAAGAAAAGGTGATATGTTCAAATAGTTTATTTGAAAATTAATTGTGTTGATTTAGGGCGACTTACTTGATGTTCCATCACTTCCTGTGTATCGCGCATGTCAGGAAGTAACATTCCTGCGTAGTGTGCATGTCAGAAAATAACGACTGATTATTAATTATATTTTGAATATACTCTGATCACCAAGAAGTTTCTTTGCTTATTCATTTATATATTTAGTGTAAATGTGTGGTTCAAGAATTTGATTAGACAATGTCAAATTTGTTAAGATGATACATTTAAATCACAACAATTTTATTTATTTTTAAAATTTTTAGTAAAAATCTACGAAAATGCAGTAAGTTTAGAATTATGTAATTAATTTTTACGAAATAATTTTATCAAAGCAGTTGTATCAAAAGCAATTCGTTGTATAATATACTAGTTGTATAATTCGTATTCGTTAGTTGTTGCAAAGCATGTTCGAAATATATTCTATTTTCTTTTTCTATTTTTTTAAAAGTGCACTATATTGCTTAGTGCTTTTCATAGAAACAAGTGCAATAACATTACGGATTTTATTCTTGTTTGTGAATGTTCTTGTAAAAATAAATCTGAGAATATTGCTGCGCATACTCTGCATGAAACTACATAGAATATGGTTTGATATTTCAACAGTAACCACAAATTGCGATTTGGTTTGGTTTGACGCTCTACTATCATCTTTTGCAGGCTTTAGGCTAATTAGACCGGAACCTACAGTTTAACGTGGATTCCGAACCTCTAACAAACATCCATGGCATCGCCAGGATTCGTACCTGAAAGCCTGTTGTACCAATGTCCAGAGCGCTAGCCAATTGGCAATCAGGCAGCTACAGTTACAGCATATTTTTGCTGTTGTTTACTAAAAAATTATAAATAAATAATATGGTAGAGTTTAAATGATTATCCGTTGTAGTTTCAATGTAATTAATTTTTTTATAATTATTAAAATAGATACATTTCTGAAATACAAAATTAAAAAAAAAAAAAAAAAAATCTCATAAACATTTTCCTTGTATTAATGAAACATTCTTTTTTAAATTGAATAATTAAAACCTTTTTATTTAAAAAATGTAAGCCATCGGGCAAAAAATATTTAAATAAATAAATGCTTTAAAGAAATACACAATTTTATAAAAAAAATTTAGAAATACTCACCGAACTATTTTCGATAACGTTGAAGAACTGGGCATTATTTTTACTTTATACGCAGCTACTTTGTCTAGAATTTTGGAATTTGGTGGAGCATCTGTCATGTTGTTCGTCCCAACTGTAAAAAGGATGTCACGTCAATACTTATCTGCTCATTTTATTTAGAAACCGGATATTACAGGTTGGAAGTTTCGATTTCGTTAATTCCTCCACGGAATTGACACGCAGAATGTTTCCACAAATAATTTCTGTATTCGATTGATTGATTAAATTAATGAAATGGGTATTTCCCTAAATCAAGGGTCTCCAAATTACGGCCCGCGACAGCGAATAGCTTATTGTTGCTGTAATAAGTTGGATAAGAATACACAGAATGATAATTACTCGGTTTTATTGACTTGCTAGGTAAAGCTTAATGACAAACATAATACGCAGAAAATTTAACTTAAGCATAACAACTAACAAATAATTGAAATGTATCCACTAACATTATAAACTAGTGAACATCCCGCGGTTAACCTCGGTAGTTATGTTGGGGTAAAGAGTATGGCATATGTATGTATATCGATGTTTGGAATGCATATATCCTGAATCGAACACATGACTTTTATCCAGAAAATTCCTCAGGAACGGAAAAGCTAAATTAACTCGAATGAAACTGCGGGGTATCCACTTGTAAAAAAATGCTAATGAGATTTGTGTAATTGGGGATTTTACGGACAATAGTTTGTAGTTAACAAGCGTATGCTCGCTCAGAGCGCGTACTCGGCGATTTGTCTAGAAATTATAGATAATGGCAGAAAAATTAAAACGGTTTTGGTCCTTGGTACTTACTAGAGTAAACAGTATGACCCTAAGGCTGGAAAGTTTGGTGACCCCTGCCCTAAATAGAAAATAAATTCTCCACACTCCTAGAACTACGAAACTTTCAAATATAACATGTTTCTATCCAACTACTATTTCTACGTTTCTTATTGAATGTGTGCATTCACGTGCATCATTCATTTTATTTAATTCCTACTATTAGTTCACACTCTCCCTATATATATCTTGTTCAAATTTTCAATCATTAATAAAATACTTTTTTCATTCATCCACTCAAGTTTAAAAATATGTATTTGAACTTGTAGTGGATGACACTTGATGTTAATACAGTTTTTTCAAATATTTATTCAGTAATTAAATTTAATTAATTAATTATATTTTTTAGATTTAAGTAGCATGTATCTAATAATAGATGGCTCGAGATGTAAGAGGAAAATTTCAACTTTATTTGTAAAGGATTTTTCTGCAATATAGTGAAAAAAAAAAAGTAGGAATTGACTTAAATTTTTTTTTTTTTTTATATTATTTGTTTGATTTAATTGTCTTTGAACCAGAAGAATTTCAGATGGATATTAAATTGAATCTTTTTGCTATGTGCTAATTTAAATTACGTACAAATATAAAATAACGCATTTAAAGATTTCAAAATATATTAAGCATTTTTTTAAAAAAAAATTCTACTTATGAAGTTTTCATTAATATATATAATGCCTTAATAAAATTTTTCTATTGGAAATACAGATTTCTTAATATATTGAAATTTATATATAATGTTATGAAATCTCTACATTTCTTTTTTGGATATGTATTGTTAATGTTTTCTCCATATTTTAGTGGTATTTATTTGATTGAGTCAGATATCATATCAAGCTTGGATTTGTTATAAATCCTTTACCGTTTCACTCAATTATCACCAGCAGATTTATTACAATAAAGGGGAAAAACCTGCTATCGAACCCTTTAAAATAATTTCCTTAATAAAATAATTTCAAAAGTGCACCAATTTTGTGCAATGCAATAATAAAAAAATTATTCATTTATTATCGTTTTGGAAAATTATTCTTTGTAACGTTACATTGTCATTATTATTATTGTTTTGATTTTTGTATCATAATTCATGTCAGTTTAGTGAATACAAAAAGTTTCGCATGCTTCAAAGCTTTTTTTATCATTTTTACGAATAACATATCTATGTCAGTTATCTTGTTGGAAATCGAAGATACGATTTGGAAATAGAAAATAATTCTTTTATTTTTTTCTCTGTAATAATCCTGTGAAAGGTTTCATTCTACCAATCTATATAAAATTAATATCATAATTTTTTTTTTTCAATTATATTTTTCAAAATTTTGTGTTTCATTCTTTTGAATACCAAGTTTGCATGCTTTTTTTTGTTATGATATCATAGCCTTCTATGACATTTGATTTCTCTTGTATATAAGGATAATTTTCTCTATGTTTCTGCATTTTTACCTTTGATTGGGTATTCCAACAAAAAGTAACAATTTATTCATATTATCATAATCAATAATAGTAAGAGTTTATATTTTATGTATCATAAAATGAATAATATGTTAGAAAATGTCAAAATTTCCCTCTTGTGGAACGAAAAATATCGACGTTTTTCAATATTTCATCACGTTTTAAAGTGGTACTTTTTGCTTCAGTAGAAAATAAATTTAAATAAACACTTGAATTTGAAATAAATAGTTGACTGTTTCACACTTTCATCACAAACAGATTTATTAAAATAAACAAAAAGTTCAATTCAAACATTATAAATTATTTTCTTAATAGTATAATTGTAAAAATGACCATTTTTGTGCTGTACAATTGGTTTAGTTTCGTTTGGTTTGTCGCTTTACGGTCATTTTGTGCACACTTTGGGCTAATTAGACAGCGACCTACAGTTTCATGTTGATTCTGAACAACTAACAAGCGTCCATGCCCCGTCAGGATACGAACTTGAAGCCTGAGCTCTAGGCCAGAACCAAAGGTCAGAGCTGTAGCCAGGTGGTGTAATTATAAAAAGTTATTATTTTTTTATTTCGTCTTTAGAAAACTTAATGATTTTTTTTTTTTAGCTCTGATAAACTATTGAAGCATCATGATTAATATCAAACAAAATGCAAAATTAATGTCATACAAAACATACATAATACAAAAGTTTCACATGCTTCATGGCTTTGCCGTTAGTTTTTTATCAACATACAAATGACATATCTATGTTTGAAATAAAAGTTTTCCCCTCTACAATCTATATAAACTTATAAAAAAACAACATACTTTTTTCTAACTATCTTTATTTTCCTCAAAATTATTTGTTTTATTTTTTAATATCTCACGCGTATTTTTTCAATACTGTTTTAAACTGTATTCGCCTCAGATACAAAGATTTTCACGTCGCAGTACGTCAGCCAATCAGAAGCCTTATCTCCTGCTCGTTCAGGCTTCTGACTGGCTGTCGTTCTGTGAAGTGCGATTTTAGTGTTGGTAAGAATTCAATTTTATTCTGTTATAGCTTTCATTTGAAACTTTTTGTACGTCTATTGGATAACTTTTTACCTGATTCTATTTCTGGAATAAGGATACTCTAACAAAAAAAAAAAAAAAAGAATTTTTTTTATGTTTTCTTTCCCCCTGAGCTCTCCCTAAAACGATTTCTTGCATGAAGTTATTTATTTCACTTGACTTATCATGGGTCTAATAAGAGCGATCATCGATTTGCTCATGAAAATAATGGTAGTTTTACAGTTTTTTTTTTTTTTAGGAAACATCTTATTTCCAGATCTGTATCCATTTGCAGTTCAATGATGTGTTATTGATAATTGAAACTTTAACTGAATCTTATTTAAACCGGTTTCTGAAACTAGAAACCGATAATTAAAACTTTAATATTTTCTTGTATCACATTTGCTTAAGGCAAAATATTTTAAATTTATAATTAAATAATTTAAACCTCATATGATCATATTAAAATTATTTTTCATATTTAAGATTTAATATATGACTAAAAATGAATTCAATATTTGAAAAAATAATGCTTTAAATTAATTATTTAAATTTATTGCTTATTAATATAAGTATTTTTAAATAATTTAAAAGAATAAAAAGTAATTAGAATAAAATTTATTTTGAAGTACCAAGCTATAAATTTAATTTAAGCTGGTTATGTATGTTTGCTTTGATATTTGATTCATTTTATGTACAGGGTGATTATAATTAAAGTCTCCAATTTCAAAAGGCTATAAAAAAAAGAACCACTCGTCACAATGAGTTCAAATATGAACTGAAAATATTTGAAGAAGGGGGTAACGGTATAGCATCAAAAAAAAGTTCCACCGTTTTCCCCCATACACTTTGGTATGACCTTGTTGTGGTGGATGGGCTTTCCACTAACAGTGTCATAACTGTTGAATGACTTGAAAGTAATTTTTCCGTCAAAAAACCGAAACAATCAGGCACATTGAACATTACAATTGGTTTAATGTGCAATTCATGCCAAATACGTTGTAATTTCAATTGAAAATATCACTGGCAGCCAAATTCACTTTCTTTATGCCACTTACAGCGCCATCTATTAGTACACTTTGGAACTGTTTTGATGCCCTACCGTTTCCCCCTCCTACAAGTACCTTCAGTTCAAATTTGAACTCATTGTGATGAGTATTTCTTTTTTCTACAGCATTTTCAAAGTGGGACTTTAATTATAATCACCCTATATATAAATTGCTCAAAACTTCATTAATATTCAAGATGAATTTCTAATATTTTAATAAATAAAATAAATAATAAGTTAAACAAATTCTATTCTTTTACAGCGATGATTGAAAATTATAATCAACTACTTAAAAATTCTAGAGCATTTTTTTTTTTTTTTTACTTATAGTATCTTTTATATTATTACATTAAGTCCTTTTTTTACAAGAAATATAAAAAAAAAATAATTTTAGAATTCCTTTAAACAATTAAAAGAATTCCTGCAAATTTATTCCAAAATATTAAGAAAATTATTTAAAGTTGCTAAATATGGGAAATTCAGAAATAATTACTCATTCTTTAAAAATGCAGGCATATAAATACGGCAAAAAATATTTTTTTTATACCCTGCATTTCGAAAAAATATTTTTCTTAAATATTTTATTGTGATATCGTTTTGACTTTCTGCTCAAAAAATCAAATCAAATCAAAATCGTTCAAATTTAGAAAAATAGGTATACTTTTTTCTTATAAAGAAATTCTTCTTTAATTTCTCTTATAATTTGTTGCTGCCTGATGGCCAATTGGCTAGAGCTCTGGCCTTTGGTTCCACGGTGGTATGAATGTTTGTGTGGTTCGGAATCCACGTTAGGGCGGGACATGAATGTTTGTGAGTGGTTCGGAATCCACGTTAAAATGTAGGTCACGGTCTAATTAGCCCGAAGTGTGCACAAAATGACCGTAGAGCGACAAACCAATCTCCTCATGCCCATTGCATGCCACCAGTCGAATGGGACCGGAACCTGCAAGTCCTGCAAGCTATCGCAGTCTGATGGCCAATTAGGTAGCTCTCTGGTCATTGGTGCACCACAGGCTTTCATGTACGAATCTGGCGGTGGCATGGATGTTTGTGAGAGGTTCTGAATCCCCATTAAACGGTAGGTTCCAGTCTAATTAGCTCAAAATGACCTTAGAACGACAAATCAAACCAAATTTTATAATTTGTTAATAAAAGATCAATAAAAAAAAAAAAAATATTTTATTGAGAGTAAAATTACATATAATAATACATATATAAAATAACATATCACATTACCAGTAAAGGCAAATTACGTTTTATTTAATTTATTTAAAATGCATTAAAATTATAAAACGATTGCAAGACAATTATGGAAAAAGAATCCATAACAAATTTTATATTTAATCCTGTATTCACTTTAACTTTATTTTTATTTCTGTAGTTGCTAAGCCTTTGTTTTTGTGCCACTCATACCAATGCATACTTCTGTGGTCGTGCACGCCTGGTATGTAAATGCCATTCAAATGGCAAAAAGGCCATTCGAACATCCACCAAGCTCCGTTTAGTTTCTGAGCCATCTGATGGTGATCTTTGTCTTCAGTGACAAATGGTCTGCCATTGTAGAACCTCATGCCATTGCCTAAAGATTTAAAATAAAAAAAGAAAATTAAGTTTGTTTTTCATTATCATAAATTACTACTTTTTGATGTAGAATGTGCTTTCATTAGTAGTTATGGAATCTCAAAAGGGAGATTTCAGAATAAGAAATTATTACTTAATATGATAACACATGCCACGCACTTACATGCACATTTTTTCAATTCCTTCTATTAGTTCCCACTCTCCCTATATATATCTTGTTCAAATTTTCAATCGTTAATAAAATACTTTTTATTCATCCACTCAAGTTCAAATACATTTTTTTGAACTTGCAGTGGATGACGCTTCATGTTAATGCAGTTTTTTCAAATATTAATTCATTAATTAAATTTAATTAATTTTTAATACTTTAAATAGAGTTTCAGCAGTTTGTAATGAAAATTGATATCAACAGGCAGTAGCTCAATCTATAAAATGAGAGGATTTCAGTATTTTTCACGTGAAGGTTAAGAATGCGAGTTCATTTCTTGCAAAAATCAATTATTATTTACGTTGAATAACGATAAAAGTAACTAAAATAAATATTTTCTTTGTTGACGTAAGTAGGAATTGACTTAAGAAATTTTTTTTTATATTACTTGTTTTTGTTTCACATCAGGAGGTGTCATGCTTTTAAGTAATCCATGAACACCTTACAGATAGGTGACAGGTTAGAACACTGGTGGCGAACCCGCTATCTGCCTTGAATATTTCTCCGACACGTGAGATTTATCACACTTTTACAAAATATATTTATTTTATAATGGTCAAAGTAATGAAATCCAATGAATGTATTTTTAAAATACATTATGTGTGCATTTTAAAAAATTAACTACATTATGTGTGCATTTTAAAATAATTCAAAATATCAATAGGCTCATTTAATAGGAAGATTTAACTACCGAAATTATGAGAAAAAAATTAATTTCGATTTTAAAATAATATTAGAATATATAGACATTTAATGCCTTTAGTTTTTTTTAGAATATCAATAGGCTAACTAATAGAAAAGATTCTCATTTAATAGAAGATTTAGAATATCGATAAGCTACCGATAATTTACCGATAGAGAATATTTTTCGAGAATGTCAATTTTGGATTTAGAATATCGATTGGCAATTTTGAATTTAATAGAAAGGTTCAGAATATCAATAGGCTAATTTAATAGAAAGGTTCAGAATATCAATAGGCTAATTTAATAGAAAGATTCAGAATATCAATAGGCTCATTTAATAGAAAGATTCAGATTTAGAATATCGATATCAATAGGCTAATTTAATAGAAAGATTTAGAATATCAATAGATTTAATAGAAAGATTTAACTTAATTTAATAGAAAGATTTAGAATATCGATAAGCTAATTTAATGAAAGATTCGATAGGCTAATTTAATAGAAAGATTCAGAATATCAATAGGCTAATTTAATAGAAAGATTCAGAATATCAATAGGCTAATTTAATAGAAAGATTCAGAATATCAATAGGCTCATTTAATAGAAAGATTTAGAATATCGATAAGCTAATTTAATAGAAAGATTTAGAATATCGATAAGCTAATTTAATAGAAAGATTCGATAGGCTAATTTAATAGAAAGATTCAGAATATCAATAGGCTAATTTAATATAAAGATGTAGTATATCAATAGGCAGGCATCAATAGATTGCTATAGCAATGAATCCGCCATCTTACATATATTCAGAACTGTGAGTATTCAAAAAAATCATTAATTATAAATATATCGATGTATTTATTAATCAAATCAATAATTTATCATTACATGAAAACGTAGTTGTATGCATCTAAAAAATAAATTAAATCGTAGGAAATTAGAAATTGAAAATTACTTACAGTTCATTTAATATTTTCAAATTACTTACCTGCATTTCCACTGTAATCACCAATGTGCAAAGTGTAAAAGGATGCTTCGTCGTCAATCCAAAATTTTTTATAAATTGCAAAGCGACGATTTCCTTCTGTATCTTCCAAATCAAAACGTATTTCGCACGGTCCTTGGTTGCTCAGGGCGTATATATTGTCATTACCTAATTAAAGTTACACAAACTTATTTAAATAAAAACAAATATAGATTAAAAGTAACGAATCTTAACAAAAACGTGAAAGAGTATTTTAATTATACATGCCTAACCAGAAATCTTTAGTTATGTCTCCGAAGCCAGTTTTGTATTTATCCCACTGTATATCGAATCTTTGTGGTTGTGGATAATCTCCCCTTCTTTGGATTACCTAGAATTAAAAGTAATTACATACACATGTTAAAACTTTCTGTCAACAAAGTTTCAAACATTGTTGACAGAAACATTTCAACAATGTTGACATTACAACAAAGTTTCTGTGAATATCAAGTGACAATGTACCCATTTTAAAGACACTAAAGTCAGAAATGGATGTTAACATATTGAATGATGAATGAATGAGATAAACAGATCAATGAAGATTACGTTACATTGGATTAGGAATGATTTTTTTTCTGATAGAAACAATTTTATGATACCTATTTTTTGAAATGTTGTTGAGTTGTTGATCTTTGTAAATATTTTAAGTTTTTTTATTAATATTTCCAATGGCAAGGCAATTCAAAGCCTCTAGTAGTGCACCTAGGCAACATTCTATACGGCTAAGTGGTCTACGGTTTTCAGCATGAGCTCTCGCTGCTATCTTAAGTCCACTTTAAGTGGTACTTTTAATGGCAATTACAAAGTCATCTGCAAACACTTGAAAACTCACAGTTTGAGGCCATTTATAATTAAGTACCTCATGTGTTTCAAGATTTCACATTATAGGCCCACTACAAGAACCTTTAACAGCCTTTAGTTTGTTCCTAGAGGAATCTTCATTAATCTTCACTAGAATCTTCACTAATGTGAATTTTTACTGATCGTTGGGTTAAAGTGTTTAAAAGAGTTTCTGTAACATATTTATGTTGACGTTCTTTCATTTTCTTTCGGATTGCATTATTGTAAATGTTTGATGGAAAATGTAGCAATATTTTAAATTTCATAAAATCCCTCCTAAACATCGCAAAATCTATTGCTAATAATACCAACTTAGTGCAGTTGAGCATTAGATAATAAAGCAGTTCATTACAGTTTTTATAATAAATAAATAGAATAAACAAACTGTTTTAGAGTAATAAGGAAAACGCAATATAGCATTAAAATTGTTAGTAATAAGACACTTCAAAGTAAAAATAATTACTAATACTAATAATTAATACTAGTAATCTCAAAAATTAAACAGTTGCAGACAATTGTATATTTGTCTGTCTCCAAACTCAAAAAATACCTTTTCTCTATGATAAACTTTTTAAAGCAAACGATGTAACAAATAAATTCGATAATAACTTGGATTTTTCATATCATATCAAATGTTAGAGTTCTATTTTTAAACATTAATGTTTATAAAATGTTTTTTAAATAAATAATTAGCTATACTCACTGTCCACCCTTCTCCAGCTACATTCATATCACAGTACACTTGCAAAGGTTTATTTTGTGTGATGTTACTCATTGGCCATATCGTGTAAACACCACTGAGTTTGTTTCCATGTTTCAAGACTTCAGAACAGTCTCGTGGTCTGGTCTGACTGACTATATGTTCAAAAACATACATAGTTTTGTGACTGAAGTCAAGGGACTTTGAGGCATTGCCTGGAATTAATTGTTTAAACATTTATATAATGTAAAAAATAAAGTTAACCAACAATCCATGGTTATATTCATTCACATAGAAAATAAATAAATAATGAAATTAGAAAACAATTTTGAAATACCAACTATAGTATGCTTACGATTTTTTCTTTACATTTAATCTATTTTGATGCAAAATCACAAAATAGTTCTAATCCTTTTAAATTAAAAAATTGATTTATGACTGATTTTGATTGATATTTTGATTTAAAAAATGCAATAAAAATAGAATTGAAGTTTATATATATATATATATATATATATATATATACGATATATATATGTCATGATGGGATTACTTGAAAATATATTTAAATACGTTTCTTGTGGATTTATAAAAGCAAACATATTGATTTCAATTCAGTTATTTGTTAAATGATAGATTAATTATCATTTTTTTATGGTTTCCCTATAATTTTCGATTGAAAAGTTTGCTATTAAAACATATTCATTGTCTGTTTCGCTTTATGTGCCATTTAAAAAAAAAATAAATGATTTTTTTAAACCTACGTGTAATAAAATTTTTTGTAAACGCAAATAATATTTTTACAGATTTTGAAAAATCATAGCTTGCAGAATAAATTTTTGCTTTACCTTGCTCTGATGTCAACTTCCATGCCCACGTAATCAGGAAGCAAACGACACAAATTGCACAGCAAAAGTACAAATATCGCCTGAAATGTAACGATTTAATAAATTCTCATGAATAACATTTGTTGGGAAATAAGTTATTTTTAATATTTTATTGAAAATTATATTAATTGTAATACGCACAAACACAAAAATAAGATTCCGAAGACATTTACAATGTGAAGACACTGCATTTTTTATGTCGAGAAGATTTTAATATATATATATATATATATATATATATATATATAGGTTATTTGAAGAACAATAAAGAAGATATTTGAAGAAGCAGAAGTAAGAGACCTAACAGATGAAGGCGAAGGAGTACAAGAAGAAGAAGAGACGTTTAAAAGAAATTTCGGTCCTTTATAATTTTTGTAATATATTTTTTATAGGTCCATATTATGAACCCTCAGGTTCACTTTGTACGTTTGTAGTATTAAAAAATTTTTGTTTTGGTTGGCGATGTCAATGATCTTCCAATCAGATTCCATTCCCACGGTTTAAGATTTTTCTTTAGCCTATTAACTTCATTGAATCTTGAAGCACTTTAGCTTTGTTTTATGGGTAGACAAGAATAGGATTACCGTTGTAGGTCTGCCGGGTATTTCCCCTGTCCAGGAATTTCAAATTAATAGAATGCATTGTCGTATTTTACCTTCAAATAAGGACTAATACCTCTGAATTTAAATTTTTTATTATTCGTAATTTATTTTCATTCAAGAGCTAAATTTTAATTTTCAAATAAAAAGACACAATCAATGATTTTAAGGGACAATCTTGGTGCACAAATAAAAATGCGATGGGCTAAGAATAAGAACTCTTAGCCATTTGCAAAGATTTAGTGACATAGTTTCCCACTGGAAATTCCAAATTAAGCATGCCTATGATTTTACGTGCAACCAACTATATTAACAATTGAAATATTTTTGAATAGCAATAATATATGATGATAATAAAATTTTTTGGCCAGAAATTCTGCAGAAAGAAATTACAGCCAGAAATTCTGCACAATCTAAACTTTATTTAGTAGCTACTAACACCTTTACTATATGGCAATGAAGGATTTTTAGATTTTAAGAATTCTTGGCGCAGAAGACATGCAGATTTGGTTTATCATTGCAAGAGAAAAGTGGGGAGTTTAAATACTAAAAAAAAAAATTGAAAAAAAAAGATGACACTAGACATGTTGATTAATATGTTAAAAGATAGCTACTGTTAATATGTTAAATATATTTCTGTACTGATTTTTGAATCCATTTTTGTACTTTTTTTCGACTGAATTTAGATACTGAACTGAGATACATTTTTTGAATTTCATGCAAGGGTAGTAATGTATACCATAATAAAAAGCATTCGCTTTTACTGAAACGTAAAAAATCAAATTAATATTAATAAATTATTAGTAACAAAAAATGTATATTTCTTAATAATTAAAAACTTCAAGTTAAAAAAAAAAAGTGTTCACTTTTTTTGTTTGATCGTGACATGACCGTTGGCCACATGCAATATTTTGTATGTTATTTCTCATATGTAGGCGATACAATAAAAAAAAATATAAAAATTAATGCAATAAAATGTAAATAAAAATTTGAAGCGTGACATTATTTTGTTGCAACCAAACTCGAAAGTGATTAATCAAAGAATATCTAATTATTATTTTTATTATACTTGTATAATTTTTTTATTTTTTACAATTATATGTAGATCCAAAGAGGCTTGTGCAATTTAATGCATTCTCAGCAACACCTAAGCAACTTTGTTCATTGCAACTTTAAAAACAGTAGAAAGTTTTATTGACAATCCCATAAAATATGTAATGAATTTTTGAAACAAATAAATGTTGATGATTAAAAGTTATTTGATTTGGCATACTTGCGATATGGTAGATGGCAAAAATTATAGTTAGTAATAAATTAGAAAACAATGAATAATAATATTGAAACAATAATATTTTTATTATTAAATACTTCACTTTTTTACTAAATTACAGTAGACTAATGTTCCATGTCAATTTTTTTATAAAACTCTGAATGTTTTCAAAGATATTATCCATTTTTTAAAGTAAAATTGTCAATTGGTGAGGTGGTCCTCAAAAAAGCAAAGGCTGCCTGCTTCTGTGCACTCTAATTTTGGGTATTTAAATGTAGTGGTAGTTTTATTTATACATTCCATCATAATCGCTCCAATTTTTATTATTTATTTTTTAAAAATATTTCAGCTTTCTTTTTAGACATTTATAATTTACAACAAAAAGTATTGAAATTGCAGAATGAAATTAAAACATCTAAACCTTTACAAATAGTTTTAGGTGACAAGGTTATCTGGCAATGTAAGCGATAGCATTAATGATAACAAATACAGACACAAAAAATAGCGTCAATTTAATGGTAAACATAAATTCACAATATTTCTTTTATGTAAATTCACAGTTTTTCTGTTATATAAATTCACAGTTTTTCACAATTTTTCAAGATAGTATTATAGACAGAAATACTCACCAATGTGAAACTGCTGAAGAATGAAACATAACTGCAGCTTCATTCGCAAACCCTTTTCAGAAAGAATTTATGTGTTTTAATTTGACTAAAACAATTTGTGATTTATATTTGCTGGCTTAATGGTGTTATCTCAGTTTTTAAATCCATATTTAATACGCATTAGTCATTGAGTACGTTTTATGATTTCTTTTCAATGACCTAAAAGGAAACATAATGCAGTCCTTCCGTCACTCTATTGGCACCGGAATGATTAAAAGGATGTTTCTGATCCTTATTACAATGCGTACTATTGTTAGCTGCAAGTACAGGTTCATAAATTATAGGATTCGTTAAAATGTTTCACGCCAAAATTACAAACATAAACGCTGAATAACTTATAATCAAATTAGTAAGACCAAAACATGACTTTAGTTTATTGACCAAAAAATTTTTAGGACTTCTCTTTGTTATTCGTCTTATAGTTTGTACACAATTGACACCAGATGTAATTCAACATTTTAGACGTTATGCAAAAGTGAGGATTACGGTGAACGTCATAGAATTTCACTCATCAATCCTTAAAATAACACCATATGAAAAAAATGTAGTGAAATGTTTTTTTTTTTTCCTTTTTTTTTTTTTTTTTGTTTTGTTTGCTAACTGGATACCAGATCTTTGGCAATGCAGTTTAAGATTGCCATCCATATTTTAAACTAATTTTCTTTTTTTTTAGTCATAATTTTAACTAATGCTTTTTATTTTTGTAATTATATGCTAACTTTTTGCATCATAACTCAGTCGAAATTCGGGCCTGAAAATAAAAGGTCTTATAATCTCTGTTTCAGAGCCTTTTTCGAATATGTTCTTTAAAATACTACATAACGTCATAGAATTTCAATGCAGCACTATTGTGCTCACTATCCTTAAAATAACACCACATGAAAAAAATTTAGTGAAATGTTATTTTTTGGCAGACCATATCTTTGGCAATGCAGTTTATTTTCCGTTTTTTTTAAATTCCTGCATCCACTATTTTAATGGATTTTTCAGAGAAGATGGTCATCCATATTTTAAACTATTTTTCTTTTAAATTTGTCATAATTTTAATTAAATTTTTATAGCTTTGTAAATGTCTGATTATTTTTTCGCAGTACCGCATAACTCGAAGTCGTAATTTGGGCCCTGAATATAAAAGATCTTACTATCTCTAACTGTGTATAAGCCTGTTTCGAACCTGTTCTTTAACGTACTGCATAATGTCATAGAATTTCAATACAGCAATATTGTGCTCACGATCCTTAAAATAATACCACATGAAAATATATAGTGAAATGTTATTTTTTTGGCAGACTGTATACCAGATCTTTGACAATGCAGTTTATTTTCCTTTTCTTTAAATTCCTGCATCCACTGCTTTAATGCAATTTTTCAAACAAGATTGTCATCCATATTTTAAAATCATTTTCTTTTAATTTTGTCATAGTTTTTAACTAATTTTTTGTTGTTTTGTAATTATTTGCTTATTTTTCGAAGGACCACATAACTCAAAGTCGTAATTTGAGCCTGAAAATAAAAGATCTCATAATCCCTGTATAAACCTATTTCGAACCTATTCTTTAACTTACTGTATATTACTTAACCTCGGATTTTATAGCATGGTATAAAACAGACAAGAAATTTTTCAGTTTTAAAGAGAGTTTTTGTTACCATGCTATATATTTTTGAAATATTTTATGAATTTGAGGTTAAAAAGAGTAAAAGATACCCATTTAGAACTATGGTGAAAATAAAAGGAGAGAACTCTTAACTTTCCGATGCTTTTTTTTATAGAACGATTTGTTTTTACTTTCAAAATAGCCTGAGTTTCTACAATCACTTCTTCATTTTGAGCCTAATTTCTTTCTGGAGCATCTTTTTGTTGTTTGCAAAACGGCAGTAGTCGCTGGGGGCCAGATCTGGAGAGTACGGTGGGTGGGGAAGCAATTCGAAGCGTATTTGATTCAATTTAACCATCAACTTGTGACAAGGCCATTGTCTTGTTGAAACAACCCTTTTTTCTTTTACATGTGAGGTCTTTTTTTTATTTCTACACTCAATCGATCCAATAAAGATATGTAATATTCGCTATTGATATTTTTATTTTTCTAGAGATAGTCGATGAACAAAATACCGTGCGGATACGGATACCATAAATACGGATGCTATAACTTTCACAATTCACTTTGAATTTTTGGTCGCTTTGGATGACTTTTACCTGCTGCTGTCCATTCAGCTGATGATCTCTTTGGTTCAGGTGTGTAATAATGGATCCATGTTTCCTCCATTGTCACATACAGATGCAAGAAATCCTTCTTATCTCGCTTGAACTGCTATAAATAGCACTCTGAATCGTCGACGCGTTGTTGTTTTCGGTCCGGTGTGAGCAAACTCGGCACTCACTTCGAAAGCAACTTACGCATGCGCAAAATTTCGTGTAAAATTATAAACACACTAACTACCTTCTGATATCTTTAAGGTGTCAGATATCTCACGCAATTTCATTTTACTGTCTTTCAAAAATTTCAGGGACTTCTTTTATGTTTTCCGGAACAGTTGCCGATTTTGGGCTACCAGAGCTTTCAGCATCATCGGTATTTATACGACAGCATTTAAATTTTTAAATTCAGCATACCACTCAATAATAGTTGATTTCTCTGGTGCAGAGTTTTCATAACGCTTACCAAGCCATTATTTGGCTTTAACAGTATTTTTTCCCCATCAAAAAACAATGTTTATTCAACAACGCATGGAATACTTTTTTATTTATTGTTTTGAAAATTATAAAACTGGGGTCACTAAAGCCACTGTAATATGTAAACTAATTATCATTTCATGAAATTTTGACATGTATCATTTGAAGGAGGCTACTATCCAGAAATAGCATGTCTGACAACAGTGTTGCCATATATGTGTCAGACCGGATACTTATTAAGTGATGTGTTATTTAATAATGCATAGTGTAATGTAAAAAGCTTTGTCGGGAAATAAAATAAAATATCATAATATCAAAATTTCGCAATACTCAGGTATAGGACTACATTCTAATTCATATTAGATATGTGAGATCCGGAGTTGTTGACAGGAAAATTAAAAACGCTGCTAATTAGAAAGTTGTATATTATATGAGTAATGTAAGGATCAGAAATGTACAAATCGTACTTTTCTCGTATACTGTCTCATCATACATCCATTTAATTAATAATTTTCCAGTATAATTAAACAATATTTTTTGAAAGAGTTTCAGATTATTAGGAAAGATTATAACACAGAACATGATGCGACTTAAGTTTAATAAAAAAACATTTTAAGTTTTAGAAAGTATTTTATTTAATGCCTTTTATGCTATTACAGATTAAAGTATCGGACAGATCTTCTTTCAGTAATGGTTTGGCTTGGATACAGAATCCCTATGTACATATTTTCTATTACTATGGATATTTACTGCCAAAAACATATTCCGTTTTAAAATTTCATTAAGGAGGATATTGCTGAATAATACATTAAAATATCTGCTCTTGTTCGGATTAACAGACAAACATATATAATATATAACATTTCGGCCTATAAAAATCATAAAAAAATTTATAAATATACACCATTCGAATAATTACTTTAGTATTTTGGTTACTATCAAAATCGAAACAAATACTATTAAATTAAATTAAACAAAACAATTAATAACAACACTTATTAAATTAATTTAATATTATACACCAAATTCTTCATTCTTTACTTTATAATATTATTTAACGATTTTTTTTATTATATGAAAAAGTACACTGTTGTGCAAAACTTAAGCAACAATGTAAAAATTTAGCAAATAGCCATGAAATTGCAGAAAAGGAGGCCTGGAGATCAGTACAATGAGTAACGTAAGTCAGTAGAAACGTCATGCGTATGCAAATATCAGGAACGAAACGTCGGAGGCGACGTGAGCGTACGCAAAACGCGTGATGTCGGCGCGTGCTGCTCAACAGTAGAATAAAAGGAAGGACGGAGGCGCAATTCAACATATTCGCTGCAAGTGCCAGTTCGTGAAATATGGCTAGAAGAAATCACCTGGACGACTTCTCACATGGAGGAACGATCGGAAAGCTGGAGGAGGGGCGTACTGTCACCAGTGTAGCTGCAGAGTTCGGAATCAACAAAAGTGTCGTTTCGTGCGCTTGAAAGCGTTCCAAACCACAGTTACAGCTGTTAGAAAGGTTGGTGGTGGCCGCCCGAGGAAGACATCTGCAGGGGATGACCGATATATCGTCCTGCAGGCGAAAAGAGGCCGACAGCAGTCGGCAAGCGCCATTGCTCAGCAACTCTGTACAGCAACGGGGCGACAAGTGTCGCGGTTTACTGTGGCCAGACGCCTTCACTAAGTGGGCTTATTCTGAACTGAGGTTGAACCAGGTGAACTGAGCTCCACGTTTTCGACACAGGGTCTGTAACCGGGAATCGCTATTGTGAGGAGGTGCTCCTTCCCCATGTGCGTCTGTTCCGAGGTGCCATTGGCCCAGACTTCTTTTTAATGGGTGAGAATGCCCGGCCACCTCGGACTCTTGCTGTTGAGAAGCTACTGGAAAGTGAAGATATCACTCGAATGGATTGTCCAGCCGACTCCCAGATTTAAATCCCATCGAACATGTGTGGGATGCTTTGGGGAGACGCATTGCAACCCGCTTACATCCTCCGGAGAACACCCAACAACTCAAACAGATGCTGATTGAGGAATGGGCACTCCTATCGTAAGAAATGTCGCACCAGCTGGTTCTGAGTACGCGGAGACGGTGCGAAGCAACCATTGCAGTGAGGGGAAGGCACATCCCATATTAAGGAACATCTGCTTGTTGTTCTTCCTCTTGGATAGACAATCATAAATCACGATACTATGAGTTCAATAAAGCTTGTTTTTGTTTGATTCCATACCGTATGCATTGTATTCCTTTTTCAGAGCCGATGCTTTCGTCATCCTTTACGTACATAATACTCTCCCTCATTTCTGAATGTCATGTCTCTCAGACGATTTCTCGTGGAGTTATGGCAAAAAACCCACCTGTTGCTTAAGTTCTGCACACCAGTGTAACTTAAATGATATATATATATATATAAGTTATTTATTTAAGTTTTTAAGTTATATATATATTAAATTATATATTAATTGATTATAATTAAAGTCCCGCTTTCAAAATGCTGTAAACACAGAACCACTCCTCACAGTGAGTTCAAATTTGAACTGAAGATATTTGAAGAAGGGGAAAACGGCACGTAATCAAAGTTCCAAAGTGTACTAATAGATGGCGCTGTAAGCGGCATAAAGAAATTTAATTCTGCTGCCAGTGATAATTTGAATTGAAATGACAACGTATTTGGCATGAGTGGCATATTAAACCAACTGTAGTTTTCAATGTTTTTGATGTGCTTGTCAACTTTTTGGGAATTTTTTTTTTTTTTTTGATGACATATCGCTTTTCCCTTCTTCAAGTATCTTCAGTTCAACTCATTGTGGCGAGTGGCTCTTTTTTCACAGCATTTCGAAAGTGGGACTTTAATTGTAATCACCCTGTATATATATGTAGTAGTATTGGTAGTAAGTGACCTTCACATCCGTAGATGGTCTTTGTGCATTCTTGATGTTGATGCAATTCTGAACAAATGACAAATCTATATAAAGAATAATTGTTGTTACATCAACCTTTTTGGATTTCTGTCCTTTGTAAATTTTGCAAGGTGTTGCATTCATGTTTCCTCCTTCTCATTTAACAAAGGAGCAAACTGATTTGACTGATGTGAGGAAGTAATTAAAGAGGGAAAAAAAAGAGCACTTGTTCATTTTAAAAATGCAGTGATCTATGTGACAGCTTTACGTACATTTGACAGTAATGAACATCTACTTATTCATAAGGTCTACTGTTATGATTCAAAATACATTACTTTCATCAGTAAAAAACTTAAAAGCGTTTTTCGCAATTAAATGGATTTTAACTGAAAAATTAACGCAGAACTGTGCTTTGCTATTTGTGTGTGTAAAATATAACACTCAACGGATAGTACAGAATAGTACAACAAACAGTATGTATAGAAAAGAAATATTTGTTGGGTAGAAATAAACTTTACAGATTTTTCCTTTTTTCATTTGATTTTTTTCTAAGCACATTTAGAAAATATTTTAATTGTTTTTTCATTTATTCATTTTCAAATTTTATTTTTCATTTTTTTATTTTATTTTTAAATTTTTATTTGTCCATTTTTATTTATTTTATTTTCAAACTTTTTTTACACTATTTCAAATTTTATTTGTTCTTTCAAAAAATTTTTGTTTCATTATTTCAAATATATTATTTGTTCATTTTCATTTATTTTATTTTCAAATTTTATTTTTCATTATTTCAAATATTTTCTTTGTTTATTTTCATTTATTTTACTTTCAAATTATTTTTTCAATATTTTAAATATTTTATTTGTTCATTTTCATTTATTTTATTTTCAAATTTATTTTTCATTATTTTATTTTATTTTCAAATCTTATTTTATTGTTTCAAATATTTTATTTCTTCATCATTTTATTTGTTCATTTTTCGTTCATTTTATTTGTTCATTTTTCGTTACTTTTATTTGTTTTCGATATTTAAATAATATGTACCATTTGTTAAAAAACACCTAACATATTTTGGCATAGTTGCCTTTAGCAGCCAATTGTGGAACATCGTGATAGTTAGTTTCATTAGAATTTTTCATGGCTTTTTAAAACGACGACTTTATTTGAAATCTTTGAGATCGAAACGTTTTTACACAGGGATCTCGATTGCTAAGTATGTGAATGCTGTCGTTTTCAAATGGAAAACAATGAAATGTTTAGCTCATTATAGAATCAAATGGCTTTAATCAACATGGAGGATAGAATATAACATCTTTCTATATATATACATTTATTTCCAATGGAAAGGCAAATATGAGTATAAAAATAACGCAAAAAAAAAAAAAAAAAAAAAAATCAAAAGAATAAACCTCCAAAAAATACAAAGATGACCGAAGTCATTGTCTGAAGAGTTCTCACACACGCCAGTAAAGCGCAGTCCAAGTACCTCACATCGTTGGAGATGGTCTCTGTTCATTGGGTCTGCTGAATTATATAGGGGGCAGCCAGGGTTATAAAAGATTTTAATGCGATGGAGGTGTTTTGCTGAGGCAGTCATGGCCAATCAGATTTGTTTTGGTTTGTCGCTCTACGGTCATCTTGTACGCACGAGGGCTAAACAAACCGGGACCTAGTCACAGTTTAAAGTGGATTCCGAACCACTAACGAACATCCATACCACCGCCAGGATTCGAACCGGAAGCCTGGGATACCAAAGGTCAAAGTGCTAGCCAATTGGTCACCAGGCCGCTGAACTGGGCGACAGCATGTTGCAAAAACACACGAAGGCCAACCTCCGAGACTTGGCGAAAATGGCGACGAAAACGATGAAAACAAGAAGACATGTTGGAAAAAGAACTGCCAGAAGCTGCAAATCACTTTGCCGTTATAAGAAAGGTGGCCAGGGTGCACTAACGAGGATGTGAGTCTAGTCTTGCCCTTCAAAAATTTATAATTAACCGGAAATTTCTTCTAATGTGCGTAACTCCTTTTATAGTTTTTCCTGTCCAGACTAAAACTTTGCTAGTTTGTTAGTTTGCATCTCCCCTTTAAATTACTTTGAGAATTAAAGGGCGTAACATAATTGTATATCTTAATGATTACACGTTAGGTTGACCTTGAGATGTCTAATGGTTTGATGGTTAGCAGGTTTAAATTAAGAAAATTCTGTTCGAGCCTCAGACCTATTTCTGTGATGATTGTTGTCTAGAACAAGCGTTGGATAAGAAAAATGACTCTTAGGATATTAATTCCGAGTATATGCAACGATGTTGATTTCCTGAATTGGTTTTTCCAACACACAGGCAGACAACTAATTTAAAATGTGGCGATTGCTATTATAAAATAGAGGATCGAATGTATTTGTTGCAGATAAATTTGATTCGCTTTGTGTAACTGAAAATTAAAAAAAGATTATTTGTGAGTATCTTTTTCTTGCATAGTCTTTTTTTTTTTTTAAATTTCAAAATTACTAACTATTAGTGATCTGTAAGGAGTTTTAGAATATTAATATAAAAAACTTAGTTCATTTTATTAAAACTTATTCATATCACCTGTAAGGTTTTCTATGGATATTAATTTATCACCAGTCAAAACCAATTATTCTTTAATATCTTAGGAAACATTCTTAATTATGTTTTTAATTATTTTAAAATTATTTGTCATTATAAAAAACCTTACTAAAATTATACATTTATATGGCTATATTTCTTCAACAATGATTGGTTGTACACCTATAATAATGTTTTGAACACATGATTAGGGGTTTTAGTTGTGAATGGTAATGGAATTAGGAATGCAATATGACCTATTCATGGCAATTATGATATTCAAATATAAAAGATGACCTTGAGAAAAAAAATTGGCTTCAAATACATAGAACTGTTAATCTTCTGCATCTTCTGACAATTATTAGTATCATGTACAGTAATGAGAGCCAGCAAGGCTATTAGATTCATAGTGTATTATTTGAAAGATTTCCTCTTATTCTATAACTACATTTATTATAACTGGAAGAAAGGTGCATCAGAACATTTTGCAATATCCAATTATATTTTATATGAAACTTTTTTCTCATTAATAAGCTATTCATTGTATGCAAATTATTTAACAATGGATTTTAATTAATAAGAAGCCTTTGTTATAGAAATTAATTAAATATTAATCAGATACTATTGTTTTTAGGAACTAAAAAAAAAACCAACTCATGGCTGTATTATTAAATGTCAAAATATTTGGACTATTTGAGTGCAAATTTTTAAAAAATGTGAAATATTTAAAGCTAATTATAAAGAATCGTAGAGATTCATATAAGAATACAATGTTCTTAATTATTTTTATTAAATTTATCCATATACAAATAAAATAGATAAACCCAGTTTTGTACAAACTTACAAAGCACAGTTATTCTAAAAGTGTACAAGACAGTTCTAATACTAAACAAGTAATATAAAAAAAAAAAAAAATTTTTTTAAGTCTATTCCTACTTTTTTTTTTCACTCTATTGCAGAAAGTCCTTTATACAGAATTTTCATTCATTTATTTTTTTAAGTTTATCTGGCGCCATCTATTGGTAGATATATGCAACCTAAATCCGGAAAAAAAACTAAAATTAATGAATTAAATTTAATTAATGAATTAATATTTGAAAAACTGTGTTTAACATCCAGTGTCATCCATTACAAGTTCAAAAAAAAATTATTTGAACTTGAGTATTAACGATTAACGATTATAACGAGTTATTAACGATTGAAAATGTGAACAAGATATATATATATAGGGAGAGTGTGAGCTAATAAAAGGAATTGAATAAGTAAGCATCAAGAACAACAAAATAGCTTTTTTATTCATACAAAAATTCATTTTACATCATTATTTTTAACATTTTATTACAAAAACATTTTAAAAATAGAATTATAAACAATTCTAAAATAAAAAATAAAAAAAAAAAACCGACGGATTTTATAATACATAGCACCTTTCAAGATGTGGTTCATTTCAGCCTAATTTTGATCTCCGTAGCAGCTAAACCTTCGTTCAAAAGCCATTCGTACCAGTGAATGCTTTCTGGATCATCTGATCCTGGCAAGTAGCGGCCATTTAAATGACAATAGGCCCACCTATATATCCACCAGGCCCCTTTCAATATTTTAGCTGCAAATTTTTGTCCATCATGGTACTTCATACCATCCCTAAAAAAAAATAAAAAAAAAAAAAAAATAGGAAATGAAATTTTCCAGGTTATTTCTGGTATTATGATAAAATATTATGACGCCAATTACAAGACACAACTGTAGTGGAATTTTGCTTTATGCTAATTTTGCTGGTGGTTATGCAACTCGCAGAGTTTTGGAGGTCATTCTAAAAGGTGATTGGCTAAAATGTACACTCAAGAGGCAAAACATTATGACCATCCCTACATTTTACAATGAACTCGCCTGGATGACGTGAATTCAGGTGGAAGTGGTATTTAACTGCTGCTGGAGAGTCTGAAGAATCATTCTTTCACTAACTTTTTGTGTGATGGGTAAGGCTGCGATCTACAGGTATCTGAACATAATTGCGGACCAGTTGCACCCTTACATGGCCTCTGTTTTTCCAGCTGGAAATGGAATGTTCCAACAGGACAACGCCCCTTGTCACAAGGCTAAAAATGTGTTGCAGTGGTTCCAAACATGATGCTGAATTCAGTTAATGTCTTGACAAACTCACCGGATCTCAATCCGATAGAACACATTTGGGATGTCCTGGGACGGCAGCTGAGAGTTCAAAGACCACCAATTCGCAATATCTCGGATTTGAGTGACCGTTGCTTAAACATCTGGTACAATCTGTCTCCGGCCATCTATCAAGGACTTGTGGCATCCATGCCAAGGCGGGTTGAAGCTGTGTGGCGCGCCAAAGGTGGGCCAACTCGTTATTGACAGGTGGTCATAATCTTTTGGCTCTTGAGTGTATGTTAAATGCGTAAAAATACGATACAAAAATGAACTCTTAAATTAATTTCAAAATCAGAGAGAAATAATCAGAGAGTACCGTTTAATTATAAAAGTGAGATATATGTTAATTAATTTAGATTTCATGTTACATGATTAATTTTCTTTATACCTACATATCTGAGATCTCAAATTATTTATATTGTGAATAATTCTAATAGGCATTGGTGAGAGGAAATATTTCTCAAGTAATTTTAAAGCAATGTTCTCAGCATCTAAAACAGTTTTGAAGCAAAAGTTTTGTGAAATTTACATGCCGACAAACCAATACATAATATTGGTAATTGGTGTTCGATAGCTCGCTCACACATACAAATACACTCAAATAATAAACACACGATGTGGACTGTGTAAATTAATCTCCTTTATTTAGCTAGCCATCACACTCGAAGATGAACTGACCACACAACCACTCTCTGGGGTTACACTTTTTGAACTCTTTTATTTAGGCAGCCATCACACTCGAGGATGGACTGGCCTCACAACCTTTCTCTTTGGTTACAGTTGTTCAACTCGCTCTCTTACATTCCTTTCTCTTTCTCGTCATCTCACCCCCTGCCAGACACCCCCACAGACAGGATGTTTACGAGACATAGGGCGTTGACTTCTCCTATGCACGGGGACCTGGGTTTCGACGCAACAATTGGTAATATTGTAATACTTTCAATCGACTTTGACCTTTTCACAGTCTTCATAATCCTGTCGATCACACCAACACTCTTAACAATCTTCGATCTTCTTACAGTCCTCTTGATCATGCCGATCAGATAATATCTTACAGAAATTTATGTTGCTTGATCTCGAAATTCAGCACTGCTGACCAGAACTCTCTTGTCCTCATCCCTGCTACTCTTTATATCCTGTTGTTGTTATCGTGTCCGTGGATTAAAAATATAATTATCAATGTTAGATCAAGTCAAAAGTCTTCTCGATAGCGGCCGCAAGCAATGGCGCCGCTTCACTATACTTCTCTTAAATTGGCCTCGATTGGCACCATACCCAATTGCAAAACATGGGGAGTAAGTGCTTGGGCACTCAAGAATGTGCTTAGGTGTTAGGAAAGCGCTGCGGCAATTTCTGCAGGGGATGTATTCCCTGGTCTTGCCTGAGAGAATCTTCATCCCTCTGTAATGATTAGTTCTGAGTCTGCTAATGACTGATGTCAGCTTCCTAGGGCAGTTGAAGTCCGTAATTAGTGGCTTCTCACAGTTATGAGGAATTAGTTGGCTTTTGGCAACTGCGTTAGCATCTGCAAGTGTGATGGTAGTCCTGGGTTGATCATT
The DNA here is from genome assembly GCA_021605095.1 of Caerostris extrusa. Classification (NCBI taxonomy): domain Eukaryota; kingdom Metazoa; phylum Arthropoda; class Arachnida; order Araneae; family Araneidae; genus Caerostris; species Caerostris extrusa. Next base: position 16,000 of record BPLR01011452.1, on the reverse strand, counting down.
GTCCCTGGCTTCTTTGGCTAAATCTTTATATCCTGTTTGCCAAATATAGTCTTTAACTCTTCTTCTTCACCCTGGCGCCATCGTCACTGTTTCTTCTCTTGTCTCTTGCCTGAGGGCCTATTTATTGACTAGCGCTTTGGCCTTTGATACCACAGGCTTTAGGTTCGAATCCTGGTGGCGGAATGGATGTTAGTGAGTATTTCGAATCCACGTTAAACTGTAGATCCCGGTATAATTAGCCTAAAGTGTGCACAAAATGTCCGCAGAGCAACAAACCAGTCTTGTGTGACACATTCTTGTTCGTCTTACATATTACAAGTTATCGTACAGTTAACTTTAAAATTTCGTATGAAATGCATTTAAGTCCTTCTATTTCTTAGGCAAAGCCAGACTTCAATCTCTAGTACTCAGGATCATCGAGGACTATCGAAGCTACATCGAGAATCTGTGAGTTCATGAACAATATAATCGATTATTTGTCATAACAAACACGAGAAAAAGTTCTGCTAAGCGTGAAACACTGTTTAATATCGATATTGCTTTAATTTATTAATTTTATAAGATCTTACCTGCATTTCCACTGTAGTTTTTAATGTGCAAAGTATAATCGCTTTTAACATCATCTATTCGGAAATTCTTGTAAATTGCAAAACGTTGATTTCCTTTGGAATCTTCTAGATCGAAGCGTATTTCACAAGGACCTTGATTGCTAAGAATGTATATGTTGTCATTGCCTAATGGAAGGTAATGAAATGGTGCTTAATAATGTTTAAAAAGTTTAACATTTTTCAGTATAAAATCAAAATACTTCAATAATTAAGGAGAATAGATTGTAATCAAAATATATATACCTAACCAGAAATCTCTTCTAATATCTCCAAAGCCCTCTTTATAACTTTCCCAATCCAGATTGAAATCTTGCTGTTTTGGGAAATTCCCTCTCCTTTGAATTAACTGAAATAAAAAGTATATTATATAATTGCATATCTTAATAATTATAACTAACATGACGTAGAACGATTTGATGGTTAGTTGTTAAATTTTTGGATGTTGAAGAAGTTCTATTCATTTGGTGGCCAGAAAGTACCTTCAAATAGTTGAAGTTTTGTAAAGTTGAAAGATGGTTGAAAACTTGGAAATGTTGAAGGATTGTATGTTAATTTTGCGGTTACGATTAATTTGCAAGACAAAGACAGTGACATTGTTAAAGTTTAAGCATTGTAAGTTATGGAGACATTATATGCATGTATGAATGAAATTTTCTTGCATTGTAAGCGCATATTACATTGTATTACTAGACGTATAAAAACAGGTTTGTCATGATCTCTGGGAAATAACAAATATATTAGAGTATTGCAGCTTTATTATATAATGTCTTATGTATTCTAAAGATATTTTGTTTACTCTAAGCCATCAGATTTAAGTTTCCCTCTTTTCTGCTATATTTCTCCATCTTCTCTTTAGACAAAATTGTTTTTAAATATAGTTATTTAAAATTATAATCAGAAAATTAGCTTTTACTTTATATACCAGAACAGTGAACATTTCAGCAAGCGTACTGTGCAAAATTATTACAGAATATGCAGCTTGATGGCCGAGTGTCTAGCGTTCTGGTGCTTGGTGCCACAGGTTTCCGGTTTGAGTCCCGGCGATGCCATGGATGTTTGCAGTAGTTCGGAATCCACTTTAAACAGTAGGTCCAAATCTAATGGGATCGTAGAGCGTTGCGGGGATATTGTTACTCGCGTCCGTAGCATATACACGGCCCCCTGGGTAGTGCTAAATAAGTAACTGCGACGCAGCCCTTGCTAACAGCATAAAGATTAACTGTTTCTGTATTGCCAGCTGCATCAGAACAGCAACAACATTACAGAATATTACTAAATTATTACAGAATATTTATATTGTAGAGAAGGGTTTTAATCAATTGTTCACTGGAAGATGGAAGGTTAGTAATAGAAAGAAAAAAAAAGTAAGGCTCAGACATGTTTTTATTCGAAGCAAAATTTTACTTAACGTAACATAATAAACATTCAGCGACTACTTTTGAAATATTTTTCCTGTTAATAAACCTACAGAAAAATTTTAGATGATACAAATGAAACACAAATAAGAATTTCGTGTCACTTTACATGAATTTAAGCAATTTGCTCTCCTTTTTATCAGTTATCAAAAATTGATTAAAAATGCTATAATTACAAATATCTCTGTTATTCTATTAACTGTCTTTTATACACCTAGTGGTTGTTTCCTTGTTGAAGAGGCTAAGATAAAAAATTGTCCAATGCAATTATTTCTGGCTGGGGGATTGTGTTTTAGTGGATTCCCAACCATTGCGGGGTGAATGGAAATAAAAAGCCGACCTTTTGGCCAAAAATGGTTGTAAGTTACCACAGCCACAATCATTTCATCAATTTAGTTCTGAGGTAAAGAAGAAAATAGACAGACCCTTAAAACAAACAACAAACTGCTTTCAACTGATAAAACGTGGTATATAACTGGTTTGTTTCATCACCCATCCCAATGGACCTGTCCCGTGCAGTTTTTACAGCAAATTTCCGACTCTCGACAGGACATGATTTTATTAATAAACGCTTGCACCGCATTGGTGTAGCTACTAATGATGTCTGCCCTCTATACTCGTCAGGTGAAGCCATGGACTTTTTACATTTAACAACATACACTGTACTTGATTTTATGACAACTTTTACCAAGGCTAAATTTTATTGATGCTAGAGTTTTTATGGCAGATATCGTTACAGTTTGATGTAGGAAAAAATGTTATTATATTAAAATAGTAATATTTCAATAACTAATTAAATTTAAGAAGATTGTGTATAAATCAAAGTGAAATATTTCAATCATATATTTTTATGATGTCTTGTAATTTTCAATACAATATTACATGCATCAATTATTATGATACTAACCGTCCATCCACCATCAATGTCCATATCACAGTATACTTTCAGAGGTTTAAATTTTTCGGTTTTATTTCCTGGCCATATCGTATAAACACCACTGCGCTTTCTGCCGCTTTTGTAGATTTCAGAGCAGTCCCTGGGCCGATAACTGGTATCGGTAGACTCTAAATCACTAGTTGTATCCAAAAATTCTTCAATAGACTCAGACTCCTCTGGTATATATTGGTGATCACTCAACTCCAGAGCGTTGCCTGTAAACAAGTACATAGAATATTGCATTAAACTGAAACATTTCATTGCAGAAAACATGTTAAAAATCCTATATTTTTAATTGTACAATTCAACAATTATTAAAGAAATGACAAATCAGTTCAAAAAATATAATGTGAGGAATTGTTAAGTTTTCACAAAAGTAAAATAATAAGTATTTTAATAGTCTGGATAAAGATTAATGGCAAGAATTAAAATTATTTATGATGTATACAATTTATCGAAAAATTAAATATTAAATTTAATTGCTCAGTGTCCGAAAATGAGAAAGTCAAAAATGCTACAGAAATAGAGCATTATTTAAAAAAGCATTGATATCTATTGTTAGTAACATTATACAATGCAATGAGAATAACTTGAAAAAAAGATTAAATATCTTTCATTTTGGAATATAATAGCTATTATACAAGATGTCATATGATTTTCCTTTATTTTTTATTTTCTTAATTATTATAGCACAAAAATGCTATTAGAAAATATACTAAAGTTATAAAAAGATATTTCAGCCTATTCTGGAGGTATAAAAACTTTATCAAGTATTTATTTCTGAAACAAGTACTTATAAAAAAAATCGAGTTTCTAATTTCGATATTATATGAAATCACTTGAATTTGGTATTTCATTTGTTTTCAAGCATTCATCAAAATAAAGTTCAATACACTTAAGAGACTGGTTTTGGTTTGTCGCTCTACGGTCAATTTTTTGCACTTTTTAGACTAATTAGACCGGATTCTACAGCTTAACGTCGATTCCAAACCACTAACAAACACCCATGCCAACGTTAAGCTGTGATATCAACGGCCAGAGCACTATCCAATTGACCTTCAGGCTGCATCACTTAACAGAGGAAAGATAATAGTTGTGCGTGGGCACCAATATTAGGTTTTTTTTTCCACTGGTAATGCTTGCTAGCTGAACATAAGAGTGATGTGGGTTGATATCTAATAAAAACCTGACAAATATGTTCAGAAATACCAAAATTAACCAAAAAGTACTAAAATACTCACTATAACCTAGCAATCACGACCATATCATTACTAAAAGGAATCCCTTAGGTTGTGATCCGAAATAAGCAATTTATAAAAGTAGCATTACCACATTTATCGAAGCACATTCGAACGACTTTACATGCTTAATAAATTTAGAGTAAGAATACATATACATGAAATAAATGATTCGAATAAACATATAGTTTACTTTTTATAAGTTTATATTTATTAGTTTTGAATGAAAAAATTAAAAAAAAAATTATTTAAATATTTGAACGGCACGCAAGAGATTGTAAAGACAAGGCAAACAGAGGTAGAAACTATTGGATGCCTTTCACAAACTAACACTTGTTGAATTTCCCATCAATCTCGAATTTATTAATGAAAACCAGCTGTCGAATATATATATACATATATATATATATATATATATATACACACACACTCAAGAGCCAAAACATTATGACCACCCCTACATTTTGCAATGAACTCGCCTGATGACGTGGAAGGCACGTGATCAGGTGGAAGTGGTATTTAACTGCTGCTGGAGAGAGTCTGAAGAATCGTTCTTTCACTTTAAACTGCACGATTCGTGGGTTGTTCGCGATCTGCAGTTGTTAGTACTTATGCAAAGTGGATGAATGATTTGTGAAACCAGCAGTAGACGACATGGTGTTGGACGTCCACACGCTATCAAAGAAAAGGTCGTCGGAGACTGTCTCGCATGTTGAAGCAAAACCGGAGCTAGAAAGTGGCTCAGCTTGACAACGCCCCTTGTCACAAGGCTAAAATTGTGTTGGAGTGATTTTAGGAACATGATGCTGAATTCCAGTTAATATCCTGGCCGCCTAACACACCGGATCCCAATCCGATAGAACACATTTGGGATGTCCTGGGACGGCAGCTCAGAGTTCAAAGACCACCACCTTCGCAATATCTCGGATTTGCGCTACCGTTGCTAATCATACAATCTGTCTCCGGCCATCTACCAAGTCCTTGTGGCATCCATGCCAGGCGGGTTGAAGCTGTGTTGCCGAAATGGGCCAACTCAACAGGTGGTCATAATGTTTTGGCTCTTGAGTGTATATAAATTCTACATATGTTTGTCTCTGAATTCCTCCTGAACGGCTTGATCGATTTTAATGGAATTTTCTGCGTGTGTTTGACAAAACATGGAGAATGTTTTTATGCTTTCCCCTTTGTTGTGAGTTGCCATCAGACGGTGCTGTTGTAAATCCACTTCTATAGCGTTTAACCAATCGCTATAAAAATTGGTAATAATAGGTATTCGAATATGGAAAATAGGTTCGCGCTATCCACTATATGGTTACTTGCCACCAGATAGTGCTGCAGCATTTCATCTTATATACCGTTCAAACGATATCTCTGAAAATTAGTAAGCACATAAATTGTAACATGGAGAACACAGTCGCGATATGTAATATTCTACAATGCATTTTGTTTTGGCAGGACAACATATGCCGATTTCTGCTAGTATATATACAGCCTGAGTAAAAAGGCCAGTAAAAATTTTTGAGAAAATGTAAAATGAAATAAAAGGGATTCAAATAATATTAATTATTAAAGTTCATTGATAAGAAATAAATGCTGTAAACATAATTTGTAAATACATAATTATGAGAAAAATGTGCTATTTACAAAGTTAGTATTTCTGCCTGAGTAAAAACTTTAAGGCCACCAGTCATTTTTTAAAAATAAATATAATATAATCGTATAATTACCATTGGAACTACTAGCTTGTGGCAACGCTGCAATTTTCATATTTGTCATACGCTTCTTCGAAGTATTGGTGATCTTTGTGAAGATGGCGAAGGGTAAGAAGTTAACTGATCGCGAAAGAGGTTAGATAGAAGCTTTGTCTTCAACAGAAATGAGTAGTCGTGCTATTGCGATAAAGACAGGAAGATCAAAGACTGTAGTCAACAATTTTTTAAAATTGAAAGACAATTATGGTAAAAAAAATACTGGGGGAAGATCTAAAGCTTTGTACTCGAGTGACGAAAGAAGAGTTTGCCAACTTGCATCTACTGGAAAGTACTCAACCAGGAAACTGATTCCGACGACAGGTTTAAAAGTTTGTCAAAAAGCTATTTATAACACAATTAGAAGGTCTGGAAGGTACACTTATACAGCAAAATTGACTAAGCCTCAGTTACTGCAGAGACACAAAATACAGCGTTTGAACTTTGGCCAGAAAGTCATGACCTGGGACAACTAATGGATATAAATTATTTTTTCTGACGAAAAAAATGGAATTTGATGGATCAGATGGCAGGAATTTTTACTGGCATGATATAAGAAATGAAAAAGAAATATTCTCCAAGCGCCAATTAGGTGGAGGGTCTGTCATGACTTGGGGCTGTTTTTCTTACAATGGTGTGGGCTCAATTGCATTCGTTTCAGGTAGAATGAATTCACAAGGATACCAAAATGTCCTAACAAATCATCTTTTGCCAAATGCTGAATGTCTTGCTGGAGAAAATTGGAAATATCAGCAAGACAATGCACCGATCCATTCGAGTAACAGCACAAAAATTGGTTCCAAGTCAACAATGTTGAAACTGTGAAATGGCCAGCTAGATCACCTGACCTCAACCCAACCGAGAACCTTTGGGCTGACTTAGCAAGAAGAGTTTATGCAAATGGGGGACATTTTACATCAACAACAGAGCTGAAATCTACTATTGAAGGTGAATGGTATAAAACCGAACCCACCCTTTGTCAAAACTCGTTTCATCCATGAAAACAAGAATATTTGAAGTAATACGAAGTAATGGCTCTACACAACCTTATAATTTTTTTCTTATATGTTATTTTCTACGTTGGCCTTAAAGTTTTTACTCAGGCTCAAATATTCATCTGTGTGTTCTGTAATATTTTCTAATAATAAAATATTTGCAAATTAATTTTTCTACTTTTTTTTTACTTTTATTTAAACTCAATAATTATCAATCAAATGGTATTTTAATTCCTCAGTTTAAATGTTTCCATTTTCTCAAAATGTCTACTGGCCTTAAAGTTTTTACTCAGACTGTATATATAGTTTCACTACAACCATGTAATACTTTTTACCTATATCTGCTGGGAGTGAAAAAAAACAAAGTAACCACCGGTATGTGGCTAATGTGTTTTGTATTATAATTTCCCATGTACTTCTTTCTAAAAACTCTCATTCTCAAAATATTTGTATTTCTTTTATGAAAATAAAAAATTTGTCACCTTTTCTTGAAAAATTGTTGAAGATAATAATTTGCATATATTTCTAGAGATTTCTGAGTTTTTCTTATAATTTAATACTTTTATTTTCAATTTTATCTAGGATAGATTAATGTTGTTGAACATTAGTAATAGACAGTATGCCTTTTCCATTACATCCCTCTTTCTAGTGCCGCGATTAAAGATACTAAATTCACAATAGAGATTTCTTTATATACGCTTATGCTTATAGGTCAATAGACTCTCAACTCACCATCAGTAAGATAGAGTTCTTTGGCCTTATTAATCATCTCTTCTGCCATTTCCATCAGAGCAATCGCCTTTTCTTTCTCCCCGCAACTCGAATGACTCGCCCGCGTTGCGTAATAGCCCGTCAGCAGAAGCAGGGCGCTCATGACGCAGATGACAGCGCAACAAATGGCATGGTCCCTTAATAGATAGAAGATGCAATCAATGACACACGACAATAGAAACGTGTTTCTTAATAATCTATTTTTAATCAGGTAGATTTCATATGCAAACAGTGTTAATAATATTTCTCATAGTTTTTATTTCATTGACTCGTTCTAATTAGATTTAACGTATACACGTGTTTAAAATATTAATAATAAAACGAATAAGTAAATAAGAAACAGAAACCAGAATAATTAGAAAAGTAGTTTTTTTTTGGCTGCAGCATATTGCGTTGATGATTTGGTCAAAAATTTTAACGTAAAAATATAATTCCTTTATTATTATATCTGAAAAAAAAATCACTTTTTTTTATATAAAAGTTTTAAAAATAACACAAGTAAAATTTTTATGAATAATGTTTAAGTACATTGTTTAATGTGAAATTTACCAAAACAAATATGTTATCTGAGAATCGCACGTGTGAAATATTTCAAAATGATAAAGCAACTTTCTTAGTTAATTATATTACATTTAAAAACTTATATCACTTATTTCAAAAAAAGAATATTAAAAGCAGAAAAACAAGAAATCAAATGAGTATGATGCAAAGAATGAATTTTTTTTTTTTTGATAAATATGAGAATACAACACATAACTTAAAGTATGCTACAAGACAAATTTTATTATAAAACATTTTCTAACATTTGCTTTGTTAAAATTGCCCAATGCAACATTATTGATTTATTGAATTTATAATTAATATATGATTTTAGAGTATTTAATGTAAAGTTGGAAGAAAAATTAACTTCATTAACTTTTTAAGAAAACAATTTATTAATGGCATAATATGTGACAACTGTAGTGATTCTAATAAGGCTGAAAAGCTGACTTTTCTAACACTTTGGTCTAGAAAGAAAAATCAGTGTATAAAATATTATTAAGAATATTTTTAAAAACGGCCTTTCAATGCTAAGCATAAAAATATAACGTTGGCGTCAGCTTAGTAAAATGAGATTGCAAATTCTAAGAAATCCATTTAGATAAGATAACGGGTCAAAACCGATTCATGACAACATCTCAAAACGAGAAAATGAAAATCACTTTCTGTAATTATTTTTAGACAAGCCTACGCGATATAAAAATGAAAATTCGTGGTAGAAGCTAATATTTCTATCATTTTAGTCCATAAAGAAAATCAGTGCATAAAATATTATTATTATGTTTATTTTTAAAGTTTCAATAGTGAAACAAATAATGTTAAATAGATACTATAACACTTCAAAACAAGAAAAGAATTTGTGATTTAAAACTAATGTTCTGGTTTCTAACAATTGGTAATTTCAGAATTTATTTCAAAATTAATGTAATTTATGATGTAAATCAAATCTCCAACGATTCATAAGTTTTCCTAAGCCTTTTCCCACGTTTTTATTAATCTTATTTTGAAATTCAAAGATTATAAATTATGGCTCCTATATAAATAAAAAAAAAAAAAAAAAAAAAAAAGATGTAAATGCTCACGCAAAATTTCACATATTTTTGCTATATAAAAAAAAAAAGTCCGTTTAGATATTAAGCATTTTTATAAGCATGTTTTATTCAGATGACATTTATATTAAAGGCGATTTATTACAGAATTATTATAATTGCATTAACCTACCTAAATGCAACAAGCGGGGATCTTTGCACTTTGTTCAAACGTAATTAAATTGTTACATTTATTCAGTTTTCATATCTAAATCAGTAATAATTTTCATGTGAATGATTGGTGAGATAATTATTTTATTTCTTTTTAGAGATTTAAATATGGCATTTTTTTAAAAAAATTCTGTATGATTAAATGTGGCTACTGTAAAAAAAATTTTTACGAATAATAATATGTCCGAATATTTGAACCCTCAAATTTAAGTGCAGCTAAAGAAAATGTTTAATACATGTGTTTAATATACATTTGTGTATTACATGTCAACTAGAATTCATGTATGAATCTATGTGCACATGTAACGTCAATTTCAGAAGAAATATGCTAGGAAATTTAGAGCAATTGCAATTTATCATATTGAAAATTAATAACAATTTGGGATAAGTTATGAATTAAGTATAAATAGACAGTCTTTAAAAGTTAAGATTTATTTGTGTATCGAACTAAAAAATAGATATCAGCTATAGCCAAAAATTGATCTGTTTTAAGTTGTAGGAAGGAAATTCAGAAAATATTGATACATTGTTATAAAAATTTCTTACTGTTTTGTCACATTATTATTAAATATTTCGACACACAAATATGAAAACAGAATTTGGATAATATTTATGCTTTATCATAATGAAAACATTTGAAGATAACGTGAAATAGTAATTTCTATGGCAAGATTAGATATGAAATCTGACTTACTAAATTCTCAAATCTACTATAACATAAATTAAATTAAACCAGCTTTCAGATTTTTAGAATTTATTTAAAAAGAAAAAAATCAATATTTATTTTGGTAATTATATGTAATAATATTATATATTCTTATTATTATAAAATTAACAATTATACATTTAATACATGAAACAAAATAATTGTAGAATATATATTTATGTCTTTATAATCACAACCTTTAACTGAACATTATATGAAGATCAGAATAAACTATAAACAAAGGTATTTTTACGCATTTAATTAATATCAATAAGAAACATTTAACTTCCAATGAAGATTTACGAATAAATTCATACAAAAATAACGATAAAGTTTATAATAAATAAATGTTTCTGTATATCAGTAATTTGGTTTAATGTATATGGGCATGTCTTATATATTGTAAAATTACATTGCACATAATACATTCAGGGTTGAAAGTACTTATTCTTAGAACAACTATATGATTGAAAAAGTAAAACGAATCAAATGTATTGACAAACGAATCAATGAATTGTGTATTACATATGTATTGATGATATAATTTCTAATTTAGAGCCGCTTTTTTTAATAAATAGAACTTAGGATTTCAGAAGCATTTTAGATGGCCCAGCATTTAGCTTGTTTGTCATGGTTCTAGTATGTAATTTACCCACAGTGAATTTCAGAGCGACATTAAAGATAACAAGTATTATTCTAGCCTTTAAAAACACAATTTTATATTAAATACACGAAACAAAATAGATTTAGGATTTTGTTTTTTTTTTGTTTTTTGTAATAATGAGCCTGTAAATCACATAGAAAATAATGTAAACAAACCTTAATTTTTCATTCTGCATTCTGATCGGTTCTTACATTTAAACATTTACAATAAAGTTATCTTTTATAATAAATAGAACAATCATTTTTTACTTTCTAGCAGATAAACAATAATTGATGAAAAGTACGTACCTAAGTGTCTTTGAAAATGATGATAACCAAGTCATATTTAAGTTTCAAATATATGATCTCAGTTTTATTTTCTGTCACATTGTTTTTTACGTCCTAAAATAAAACACCGAAAGGAAATCCTACTTCGATTTATCCGCTTACACTCAAGCGAGTCGACTCGTCAACATTTATGGGAAGTTACTCATCCATGTAAATACACAGTCTCTCATGAAACCTTGAAATGGTTGCAAGGTGGTTTCTTCTTCTTATTCCTCATGGGGAAATGAGAGGAATTCGCCAAATCTGTCCGTTTTCGTCTTGTGTATTTCATCATTTAACTAGTTTGTTTATTTTAAAACTGACGGCGTTTCTACAAGATGAGAAAAGATACTACTGTGACCCAAAAGTAAGACCAATTTTCAATTTAAAATTTCCGTGGCTTATGAAATTTCAATTTTTTTTCTTTTTAGGTTGCTGACACTGTCCTTGACATCTGGTGAAATTTGACGTCAAAATGTTCATTAGAGTTTGAGTTAAGCTTGGCTTTGTGAGAGTCTAAAAATTGATTTCGGCGATTTTTGAAATGTCTGAATTAATTAGAGCAAAGAACTTGCATTCAATTTTGTTTGCGGAAACGTATAGAACGTTGCAGAAGGCATTCGGTGAGCATGCCTGTATCGGAAAGAAATGTTTAGAAGTGGTATAAATAGTTCAAAGAAGGCAGAGAACGCGTTGAAGACGAAGAGCGCTCTGGTCGACCATCCACCTCAACCGACGAAGCTCACGTAAAAAAAAAAAAAATTAAAGATTTGATGCGCTTTGGAGACCATCCCTACCTATGACTTTTTATCATGCATTGAGGATTGGAAAAAACGTTGGCATAAGTGCATTGTGTTCGGGGATTATTTTGAAGGCAATGGAAATAAATTTGGAAGAATAAATAAAGAGTTTTTTTAAAAAAAACAATTGATCTTACTTTTGGATACAGTAGTAAACACAGTCTCTCATGAAAACCTTGAAATGTTGCAAGGGGTTTATGCTTCTTATTCCTCGGGGGAAGAGGCGGAATATAGTAAGATGAATTTACCAAATCGGTCCGTTTACGTCTTATATATTTCATCATTTAATTCGTGTGCTTATTTTAAAACTGACGGCGTTTCTACAAGATGAGAAAAGATATGGTAGAGATGAAACGAAAATCTTTATGTTTAAATTTGTTTTTTTTTAGATTAGAAGCCTTTATCGTGGTTTTAATGAGCTAATTTTTTTCAATGCAAGTGGGAATTTTTTTAAAATCTTAAACTAATCCAGTCCTGATTACTCAAGCCCGTTTATATCTAGCAAGCAAATCTCCAACTGTGAGATATGAAATAGTGAAAGAAGCAGATGAAACAAATCAAGTAGTTGAAACATCTGTAAGAGAAAATGAATATGAATATAAATATGATGTTTACTCGTAAACATCGTATTCATATTCTGAAGCCACGAAATCAGATCATGAACTTGGATGGCATAATGCCGTGAAGAATGGAATGGCATCCTCGCCATAAAATGAAGTAGGTGTTTAGAAATAAAGTACTTTTTATAACACAAAGTAGTTGAAAATAGTACACAAATATGTTGCTTGTTTACTCGTAAACATGATGTTCATATTCTGAAACCATGAAATCAGTTCATACACTTGAGTGGTACAATACCATGAAGAATCAAATGGCATCATCGGCAGATAATGAAGTAGATGTTGGATACTTCGAATTAAACTACGTTTTATAACACAAAGTAGTTACAAACAGTACACAAATATGTTGCCGGTTTATTTGTAAACATCTTATTAATATTCTGAAGCCACGAAATCAGATCATGCACTTGGATGGCATAATACCATGAAAGATGAAATGGCATCATCGGCAATAAATGAAGTGGTATGGGGTGCTTAGATTTAAAGAACGTTTTATAGCTCAAAAGTAGTTGCAAATAGTACACAAATATGTTGTTGGTTTACTCATAAACATCTTATTCATATTCTGAAGCCATGAAATCAGAGCATGCACATGAATTGTACAATGCCATGAAGGATCAAATGACATCATCGTCAGAAAATGGTGTGGGTATTGGGTGTTTAAAGTCAAAACACACTTTATAAAACCATCTAATTTAATTGGTACGTGGAAGAAAAGGCACAATAATAAGTAATGCAATTACAACAGAATCATGAAGGTATTAAATTAGGGTGGGATACTAAAATAATTAATTCTTATACTTGTATTAACTGTAATGTACTTACCTACAACTCAAATTTTGCAGTTGTGATCATATCGGTTTTGTTAAATTTTTTTATTTTTTTTTTTTCCAAAGAAAACAATGATTTTGATATAGCGTGTAAGTTTGTTTCATACTAAGCTATCATAATTATACAAAACTATTTCGTGATGGTGACGAAAAGTCCATTGTGTATGAGAATATAGTGAGGAAAAGAGCCAAGGCAATGCCAGGCAGTTGTCTTCCTATCTTTGGTGAAGGCCAATTTTCACCCAAAAGACAAAGCTAATGTTTTACATTGGGTGGAATTGTCGAAGTACTATCCACTGAGAACTTTTTGCAACCAGATCAAAATATCACAGCAGACTTATATTGTGATCATCTAACTAAGTTAACTTGTCAACTAAGTCTTTAATTTCAACAGAATGTACGATTTTCGAATAGTTCTCGATGTAATCACTCAAACAATTTGTAGTTTCGTTTACGTCTATTTAAAAGGCGTTTCTTCTACTGTCAAGCACTGATTGATACATACCATAAGCAATACCAGTTTTTAATAGCATACCTTCTTTTCAGCATTTGTAAAGTCTCCCATCGCAACTGAAAACACTAGCACAAACGGTGTTTTCTTTCAAATGCATCCAATTATGAGCTGCAGAATACCTATTGCATTTTGTGACCAACATTGCAATTATTCAACCACCGCAACTGTTACGCTTGTATTAGTAGTGGTTGTAATTTTGAGCATATGTTGGTAACATTGCTATACTAGATAAAAATTACTTAGTTCTACGTTTTTTAAAAGATTTTAAAAATTATATTTGGTATATTAAGAAGTTAAGTTCTATATTTTATTAAGAAATAACCCTTTACTATTTCTTTTTATTCAAAAATTAAGGAGAAATCTTAGAAGGTGGAGAGAGTGTTAATATTTTTTTAAAACCTTCAAATTTATGCCTCACTCAATATGGTTGTTTATGTGAAAGGATCGTCTTAATGAAAGTCAATTATAAAGTGTTATATTCAGAAACCTTTTTTAATATAGCACTTATGGAATATATAATATTAATCTCACATACATTTGCTATTTTTAAACCTTATCAATGAAATTAAATTTTGAACTTGAATTAAACTTAAGGAATTGTATCAATAAATACATTTTTTTATTTATGAAAAAGGAAGTAATTTATTTCTTCTTTAAAATTTAAAAAGCTATATCGGGTTTTTACCAGTACTTTATATGCAATAATTCGACATTTGTTTATCGAAATTCAACATTTATTTCTCCAATAATTTGAAATCAGCTTATCAAATAATTTGGCATTTGTTTATCGAATAATTCGACATTTATTTATCGAATAATTCGAAATCAGCTATCAATAATTTGACATTTGTTTATCGAATAATTCAACATTTATTTATCCAATAATTTCGACATTTGTTTATAGAATAATACGACATTTGTTTATCGAATAATTCGACATTTGTTTTCAAATAATTCGACATTTGTTTATCCCAATAATTTGACATTTTATTCATCGAATAATTCGTCATTTTTTATCGAATAATTCAACAATAAAAATTGAATGACCTAAATGACATTTAATTTATTTAAATTGTATTGAAAAGTGCGGATTAAATACAAATATATTGAAATTTTTATTAAATAATACATTTTAATAAAAAATAAATTTTCTCGTAAGAAAATAAAAGCATACAATAACTTTATTCAGACAATATTAAATAAGTAACATAAACACAGGGATGAACGCATCATAAAATAATTACAAAATATACATATTTTAACCTTTTGTTTTAACAAAATATAAACATTAATCATACATATACAATATATATAAACATTAACAATATAGCATTTTACAACAGTGTTGTTTACAATATTGAAAGTATAATAGATCATAATATTCCGTAAAGTATAGTTTCTTAATCAGGGGATTTTCATAATACTTGAGGGTCTACGAGCTTGGATGAGAAAAATAAAAACATTTTTAATATTTTCTTTTCTATCAGTTTAATCCTTTTGCTATTATTTAACTCTTTAACTTTTTAAATATAATAAATTATAATATTATATAACATTAGTATTATTTATATCAGTGATAAATAATATATTCTTTTCTTAACAAAAACAACGTCGTTTAACATAAACAACATTGGTAAGTTTAAAGTAACAAAATTTAAATTTTTCTAAACTTTGTAATGTATTTCAATATTATTTTTATAGGTCTAAGAAAAACAATTACAAAATATATAAATTTCAACTGTGTTGAGAACCCTTGCTTATAAACAAACATAGTGATAGAGAGAGTAGGATAATCATAAAATGATGTTGAGAATCCCTGCTGTAAACAAACATAGTGACAGAGAGGGTCTGAGAAACAAAAAACGGTGTTGAGAACCCTAATATACAATAAATCTACATATGGTAACAGGGTCTGGAAACAAAAACGGTATTGAGAACTCCTGCTAGAAACAAGCATAACGTACAATAGCAGCACAAATATTTTTAATATTTTTACTTTGGTGAATGTCTCGGCCTCACTTTCATCTCTACGTGTTCAGCAATACGTAAG